>CAKNXH010000099.1:304361-325761 GCA_932178445.1 Andricus quercusramuli | reverse complement strand
AGATGAATCTTTAACCAGGAAAATGAATTTTCAAAAGATTAGTTCAACTTTCAACCAAGTGTTTGAATTTTTGATGAAAAAATATAACTTTTGAAGAAACCAGTTGAATTTTCTACAATATAATTAAATTTACAACCAGAAAGAAGGAAAAGTTTCTTGAAAAAAGAGAAAAAAAAAGAAGAATTCTTCAAAAAAAAGGAAAAATAGGGAAATGAGGGAAAGCATTTGAAGTCTCAAATATCAAAGGGATTTTTACACTTATTAAGTTATTATTGAGCTATACCGTTTCAGGGCCATTTTTCGCAAATTTTGTTAATATTAATCATCCGGAAAATTATTACGTTTGTTTTAATCACCACCCCCCCCCCCCCCCTCCCTCAAATGGTAACGTTGTTTATGTAAGGCCACTTATATCCGGAATTTTTAAATCCTCTTTCTTTATTTTTGCAAAATAACAAAATTCAATAAATTATTTTGTTATTGTAGGAGCAACTGGCAGCCTTCTTAGCAGGAAGACCCAAAGCCCAGAAAATCACCCATAACCAAAATCGTCAGCAAAATCACAATAACCATATGGCGATCTCATCCAGCCCACCAGTCAACGGAATCGAATAACACTACACGATTGGAAAAATGCATGAGAGGCCCTTAGGATCCAAAGTTCGAAAATTTAGAACGGTATAAGATGGAGAGATGTGGAACCAAGTACCGGATTTCGTGAGAAGTTGACTTTCTAATGAACGCTATAACATATATGCATTCTTATTTTCTACTCTAAGTACCGTAACACCCGAAACATTCCTGTAGCTTCCTTAAGGTATTATGAACCCGAGGATCTAACCGATCCGGCCTTTCTTTTTTTCACTCCTTTTAGGGCTCCCTTTCTTCTAAAATGAAATGGAAAAAAATTCGGAATTCCGACAAAACCTCCTTGTAGTACCTTAAATACTCCTAGTTCGTGACACAATGTACCGGTGTCCTCTATAGAATTTTAAGCTTCTAAAACTGTTATTTCCAAATAGAAATAAGTTATAAAATAAAGGGCGAGTCTGTAAGAATGTTATTATTTAGTCCTAACATACTCTGATTTCCTTTTAGATGGAAATTATAATTTTAAATACTGCATAGTACATTTTTATATTTGCTTCGAAGAATAAGATGTGTATCAGAAACATATGAATCACGGATTTTATCTGACGCCTTCGAATTATTTCCTTTTTATAATCCGGAAAAATTGAACTTTGATAAAGAGGTACTGAAATTCGATAAGATCATATAAGTCTCGCCTCTATTTTTTTCTCCGTATGGTAGGCAAAGGTCGGGCACATATTTATGGATACTAAAGTACAACTTCAACGAAATATTCTTGAACTATTATGCCTGCGAAGTAGTATAAATTTATGACATAATGGAAAATTTCATTATTTCGCGATACTGGAAGTATCTAGATATAGAGGCCAATGATTGATGTCCAGTAAATTAAACATAATTTCAAGAATTTAAAAATGTTAATTCAAGTACTCTAACTTGTATACTGGTATAAAACTGTTTCTCTATCAATAACTTTTGTCTTGTCTAATTCGACAAAAAAATGCAGGAAGCATGCACATGTTTAGTAAATATGCATTTGTGTATCTATGATGTGTCATTAAAGACACTCATTCTTGAAAAAAGTGTCTGATAAAACCCGGCTCTATATATAAAGATGATACGAATATTTGTCTGGCGCCGATCTGTATGGCAAAACCACACAGAAAAAACAGTAGATAAACTTTACATCGATTTCCGACAAAAGATTCTTTGCAACAAAAATCAACTCCAAAGGATAAACTTTACACAAATATCGGTTAAATTTTCTTTTTCATTTCATGAAAAACACATGTATTTTGAAAGACGTGAAGTTGGCTGAACCAAACTTTATCGCTCTAAAAAATTTCCTGCAACAAATTTTATTCTTAGTTTTTTCTGTGCAGCGATTGCCGTCCCCCCAGAATATTTTCACTTTCTTTCACTTTTTTCTCTTTAGGGTTTTGTAGTCCCTGACAGAAGCCCTTTTAATTGCGGCCGGGTGTTTGTCCTTTCGCAATTTTTTGCTATACGAGATTCGAGATGAGACTCGAAGCGAAATTTGAGACAAGACTCGATGCGAGACTGGAGACGAGAGTCTAGCGATGGGAAAAGTATCGATAAATATCGATACATAGCGATATGCTATCGTTTCGAAAAGAATCGATATTTTTTTCTTTTACCGATACATATCGATATTTTTTTCGATTTGGGGCGTTTTCACCGATGTGTTTCTTTCTGAAGACTGAAAAGGCCACAGACTGAGGGACATGCGACAGCCGCAACTATTGCTCGGTTAATCAAAAATTCATTACGGTTAGAATGATGTGTGTGTGTTTTAATGTGTCATTAATTTCAATTTAATTCTGATTTGCGAAACTTTTTAATAAAGTCAGGTTAGGATGGTGGTGGGAGGTGGAAGTTATCGATAAATATCGATATTATCGATTTTCGAGGAATATCGATATATATATAGATACGTTTTTACTGATATTTCCCATTACTAGACGAGACAAGTTTCGAGACGATATTAGAGACGAGACGAGACTCGTGATGAGACTCGAGACAAGATTCGAGACGAGGTTCGAGTCAAAATGACACTTGATGAGTGACAAAGGTGGGGGAGGAAGGAGGAGATTTGAACAACTACATAGGTTACAAAATCAATTTTTGTAGGCGCATGTCTCCTACTTTGACTAATATTTTACTGGAAAACGGAGAAAAATTATAAAAAATTTAATTCTTTGAATGGTTGAAAACTATTAATAATAATAATAATCTAAAGGTCTTCGAAACTAATACATTCCGTTCGAAATCTGATACATTCCTTTCGCATCTAATGCATTAAATTCGCAGTATGAAGTTGGTTCGCAGAGATGCTTTTCATATTGTATACCTTTTTTTTTAATTATTTCATTTTATTATATTTGAACTATATATTCACACAAGTGTAAACAGAAAACCGTAATTGAATTTTTGATGTTGAATTTTTTCGATTGTATCGGTCCAATAATTTTTGGAGAAAATCTTTTCGTATTGCATATGCGTCGAACCAACAACCGGATTCAAAACTTTTGGCGCGTTTATTTAAAATGATTGAGTATGCAAGAAAATTGTTTGCAACAAATAATACTTCTTAAATTATAAGGACTAATTCTTTGATCACAAAATAGACTTAATAATTGAGAAGTAAAATAATTATTCGATTTAACTTCCTTAAGAATGAATAATCGCTTTCAAGTTTTAAGAAAGGAATACCTTTCGTATCATAAATATGAATTTCAAATCATTGTTAACATCTTTATGCACTTCAAAAGTATTATTCGTTGTAAATAATTATAAACGAAAATTCATTATTTCAGATAAGAGCGCCAATGGTAACCAATCTAGTTTTTGGATACGTGTAACATTCTTAGTTTATTTTATAAAAAGAAGTAAACATTTTTATTTATTTCTTGAAAATTCTGAGTTTTATATTCAGAGCAATGTAAATTTGCGAGATTCCCTAAATTCCTTGAAATCTCTGAATTTATTGAATTCTCTAAAATCCCTGAATTCCTTGAATATTCTGAATTTCCTGAATTCTGTCAATGTTCTGCATTCCTGAAATTCTCTGAAATCCCTGAAATTATATGAAATCCCTGAAATTCTCTCATTTCCCTGAAATTTTTAAATTCCTTGACTATTCGGAATTCTCCGAATTCTTGAAAATCTCTGAATTCCTTAACTTTCCTGAAATTCTCTAATTTTCCAATATACTGAATTCTTGAAAATCTTCAAATTCTCTTAATCCCCTAAATTCTTAGACTATTCCGCAGAATTCTCAAATTCCTTGAATATCTGAAATTCCTAAGACACCAAGAATTCCTTGAATTCTCTAAATTCCTTGAAGAATTTTCTACTTTCCATGAATTCCCGGAATTCCTTAAATTCTCTGAATTCCTTTAATTCCTGGAATTTCCAAAATTCTTTGAATTCCTTGAATTCTTCAAATTCCTTGAATTCTTCAAATTCCTTGAATTCTTTCAATTCCTTGAATTCTTCAAATTCCTAGAATTCCTCCAATTCCTTGAATTCTTCCAATACCTTGAATTCTTCCAATTCCTTGAATTCTTCAAATTCCTTGAATTCTATGAATTTATTGAATTTTCGTAATTTCTTGACTTCACTGAATTCCTTAAATTCCCTTAATCCCCTGAATTCCTAGAATACTTCCGAGAATGCTGAAATTCCTTGAATTCCTAAAATTCCTATGACTCCGAAAATTCCTTGTATTCAAGAAATACCTAGAATTCTCTGAATTCCTTGAATTCCCGGGATTCCACAAATTCTCTGAATTCCTTCCATTCTCTAAACATTTCTTCAACTCTCTGAATTCCTTCGGTTCTCTAAATATCGAGAATTCCTAGAATTCTTTGAATTTTTCGAAATATTTCAAAGGCATTTAATATCTTTACAATCCGTTGAAATACAATAAAATATCTTGAAAACCCAGTGAAATTCCGTGAAATCTAATAATAGCACTTGATATCCTGGAAAAATTATTAAAATAGCTTGAGAGCTTTTAAAATCCCTGAAAAACATTAGAACCCTTTAAAATCTTATTATATTCATTAAAATTAATTTTTCCGAATTTCATAAAATCATTAACGTCACTGGAAATTTTTTCTAACACCTGAAAATTCCTTGAAATCTCTTCAAATATTTGAATTTCTATTAACTCTTTTGAGATCCTGGGAAATTAATTGAAATACGTCATTGAGAGCCCTTAGAATCTCTTAGGAATACTGACATCCTCGAAATTCTGAATAAATCCCTTAAAAATCCTCTGAAATATTTGTCAATCTTGAAAATCCTGTATTGAAATCCTTTTAAAATCACCTACAATCCTTGCATAAGAATCCCTTGAAATCTGTAACAATTTCTGATGTCCCTTAAAGCTGTGAAAAATATCCCTAAACCTTTTTAGATTCTATGAAATCTTGAAAAATCCTTATGAAGTTAAAGAAATTCTTTACAATTCCATGCATTTTTCTTTATCGTCTGAACAGCGCTTGACTATCTTTGCAATATTAATCCCGTGGACTGCCATAAAATCTTTGAATCCCTTGAAATCCTTTGCAATTCTTTTTAATCTCTGAAAATCTTCTAAATCTTATGAAACCTTCAAAAAAAATTGGGCCGGCTTTTAGGCCCACGTCACCAGACTTTTTTCGGGTTGGTTGATCAATCCCAGTTCGCTTCTAAACGCTCAGTTTCACACATGAATAATAATATTTCTATTTTTCTAACCTGAAGATATTCAAAGTAAAGAAATTAAGTTTTTTCAGACAATAAAAAAAAACGATAAGTTCGTGTATAAAACTTCCCGACGCCTCCCGCCCCAATAGGTCACATCTCTGGATCCGAGATCATCACATCATCACACCATCACATCATTATCACATCATCACATCATTATCACATCATCACATCCTCATCACATCTCTCGATCCCTTTTTTATTTTGTATTCAAAATTATTTTTCCCTTCATTTTATGTTAAATAAAGTAAGCATAACCTAAAGAATTTTAAAACGTAAATTCAAATACTCCACATTTCCACACTTGTCTGGAATTCTTTTATTGTCAATAATTGTTTTATCTAATCCGACAAGAAGATGCAGGAAACATGCACATTTCTAGTGAATATGCAATTGTTTATCTATGATGTGTCATTAAAAACACTCATTTTTGAAAAACGTCTTTGATAAAGCCCGGCTCTGCATACATAGATGATACTTGTTGAATCACGATAATAAATTTTTCCAGACCTGAGATTTGATCTAACAAGTGATGGATCGAGAATGTTCCTATTTTATATTGGATTTTAATTCTAAGGAACACTTAATACATTCTATTTGACTGTTTAAAGCGGTACAGTTTATTATAACGATTAAGTCTATCAAGCCCCAAATTTCTCTAAATGAGAAAAGCATTGATATTTGAGTGATTAGCTAGGAAAGCAGAAGAAGACATCATTGTTAGATTTGCGTTTTTTATTGTCTTTTGGCGTCGATTGCCTTCAATGTTGTCTGAAATTTAATTTGAATTTTATCAACCAATTTACGAGATGAATTTCATCTATGCTACTTATAAATGACGTACGCCTATGGTAGCTCTATCACGAGATTTCTCGGCTTGTACTTTGTACCTGCATCATGTGTAGCATATGAATCCACACTTGGCCTGAACACTCTTCGAAAAGAGGACTTTCATTGGATAGTTTAAATATTGACTATTGCGCATGCGTCTCGAGAGTTATAACTGTTTTTTGTCAGTGGGTGATCATTTTGTACTTCGTGGTCGTTGTTGTAACATTCGTGCGGTATCTTGTCTCAATTTTGACAGCTTACATCTAGCGTGAGTACAATTTTGAATTTATTTTTTAGAAAAACTAGAACATTGCATAGTTCGCGCTAATTTCCCAGGAGGACAAATTCTAAATAGTGAAAAAATTATACATAATTTTCATTTGTTTTATACATAATCCAATTATTAAAAAGTGCGTGGTGCCATTATCGATTAATATCTCAAAACTATCTCGAAACTGTTGTAGTCGGCGAACCCGCGTTCGTGATTGGATTAAGGATTAATTTTTTTTTCTGTTTAAAAAAAAGCGTGAAAACCTCAGCTTTACGAGAAATTCAATTTGAAATATAAAATTAAATTTCGTCAGTTCAAGATACATTACATAGAATCCTAGTAGTCAAAGTTAGTTAAAATAAATTTTTAAAAATACAATCTTAAAAAAAGAACTGCATATTTCCTTAATCATATAAAAGTACAATTTAAAAAAATTCTTATAAATTTGTGACGGTGTCTTAGCTACGACAAATATTTCTTATATAAACTCAATAAAAATTAAAAACTAAATTTTTAATATTTGAACTAACCTATTAAGTTTATACACTACACTCTGTTGACAATTAGATATTTTACCATATTATTGATAAAATACTCTCAATTTTTATCGATCTTTAAAAATTAAAAAGTTTCGGTTCAACAGTTTTTTATAATAATTTTCAGATACCAAAGAGATTCTTTTTGGTTATAATTAAGCAGATATAAAAAAAAAACTTTCTTCGCCATTTCAATTGAAAATCAAATTACTCAAATAAAGTTACTCAAAAGTTAGTTGTGATTTTAACAAAAATTTACTTTTCAAAGGATGTCTTATTTAGTTTGAGGAATTTATAAAAAAATGTTTTGTCCTCTATAAATTAAACTGTAAAGCTGAGGTTATTTCCAGTTTTCTCCAGAAAGTTTTAAATTACTTCAGAGTTTTGTTTTTTGAACGTGCTTAAGCTACAGAATGAATCATTTCAAAATTTCCACCAGGAATTCACAATGAGCAGAAATATGAATAAGCTTCTATACGAAGATTCCATATCTTCCAATTGCAAAATTTTGAAAAAAAATGTAATGTCAATCTTTTGTCATAATCTGAATAATATTCTCAAGCGCTTTATTTTCGTAAATTTTCACGAATTTTAATTCTTCAAAATTAAAATTGGAATATTTAAAATTATTATAAAAAAATGAAAATATTCTCTGAAAATTCCAGGTTTTTTTAAGGTATCTCAATTTTTCCTAGGTATAATTTTTCATGTTACGGAACGGTTCAAATGTTTTGCATTTTTTAAAACGATCGACTTGGAATATGTATACAGTTCCGCGAGTTTATTATAAACAATATTCTGGGGCTTGGGCAAATTATAATAAAAGCTATTCCTGAATACATTTACGTCATAGATTAAATAAATAATTTAATAATGATAAAAAAAATATTAATTATTTCTTAAATTTAGGTAAAATCAATGAAAGTACTATATTGGATTGAATTCAAACCTATTCAAATTCCTAAGTTTGGAAGTAAAAATATTACATTTTCAACAAGATAGATACATTTTTAACCAGATAGTTGAGTTTAAAAAAAGGTTTAATTTTCTACCAAAAAAGACGATTTTTCATCAAAATATATGAATTCTCAACCAAGTAGTTGAATGCTTAACTCAAAAAGATCAATTTTATAACCAAATTGTGGAACTTTGAACTAAAAAAGATCAGTTTTCAACAAAAAATATAAAAGTCAGATGTGAAAACATTTCGAAAGATTTCCTAGAATTTTAGAGAAAATGTAAAATATTTTGAAGCAAAATTTTTTCATTTTGCAAGGCTACAAGACTTCAAAAAAGTTATGTATCATTTTAACAGATATTTCATGTTTCGAAAAAAAAATTCTAAGCATTTTAAAATTTTGAAAGGTTTTGAAAGAATGAAAGAATTGCGAAAATTATAAAAAAAAGAACCTGGAAGATTTAAAGGCAAGTTTTTTAATTTTGCAGAATTTGACAAAAAATGTAAGAAAATTCGAATCATTTTACAAGATATTTAAAAGTTTTCAAAGATTAATTGAAAATTTGAAAAGATTTCAAAAATATATATTTTTTAAGATTTCAAAATAAAATTTAAAGCTTTTTCATGATTTTATTAGGTTTCGGGGTAGCAGAAAACTTTTAATATTCTCGAGAATCCAAAAACTAAAAGATATTAAAAAATACCAAAAGATTTCCGAAATTGTCAAAAATGAATTCGTAAAAATTAAGAATAATTTTAGGAATATTTTGAGTCAATTTAAAATATATTTAGGAATTTTTGTAGTTTTTAAGAGATTATAAAAATTTCAAAACTTTGAAAGATTGCTGAAAATTTATCAAATAGTTTTTAATCTTCTCTAACGTCTGAAAGTCCTAAATATGTTTTAAACTGACCTAATTCTATAATAAAATTTGGCAACATCTTATAAACTGGAAAAACTTTCCTTAAACATTTTCTAGATACTTTTTCGACATACCTGAAATCTTCAAAAATCTGTTTAAATTGTCTTGGAAAATCTTCTGAAATTATATTTGTATAACCCTAAAGCAAATGAAAAAAGAATCATAACAAATACATAGTTATTTCAAATTTTTATTTTATAGACAACATTATTTTTTTCTTCAAATTATAATTTTTCAACATATTTTTTTCTCGACTTAACAAATTTTTCTGGTTGTCTTAAAATTCACTTATTTGATTGAAGATTTATTATTTGAGTACAAAATTCATCTATTAGGTCGAGGATTCAACCATTTTGTTGAGAATTCATTTATTTCCATTGATTCAATTGTTTTGATTTTACATTAACCCTTCAAGCACACACTGGGTCAATTTGACCCACAACCAATATTTGATCAAGAAAGAGTTTCCATATAGATTTTTAGCTTGAAATATTAACAATAAAAAAGTTACAATTTTTTTCGTAAAATTCAAATTTTCAAACAAAAAGATTTTTGGTGAATTTTTTTAAGTATGCTAAAATTTTAAAGACACTCATGATGCTTATAAATTAATTTTACATACTTAAGAGTATACCTCTAAATTTTGGTAAGTAAATTGGTTCAGTAATTGTGAAGTTATAGACGATCAAAAAGTGAACAGTGTCCTATCTTTTTCGATTGAATTATCGACTATTCGGACAGAAAATTCGTCCTTTTGGATTGGAAATTTATCTTCTTTGTTAAACATTCAACTGTCTGCTGAAGAATTTAATTATTCGGTTAAAAATGAAACTGTTTGTTTGAATTTTGATCTTTTTTCATTTTTTAACGTGAAGGTGTTGACCAAATCTTCCACCTCAGGAGTGCAAAAATGAGACTTTTGAAAATTCTCTGTGTGTGATAAGAATAAAAAAGATGATACATTTTTTTCGATTTTATATTTGTCTCAAAAATTGTTTTAGATACTTTCTCAAGGAAAAAGTTTGAGGTTACAGTATGGGCGGTAATATGAGGTCCTGTAAACCGATTTTTTTTTTTAAGCGGAGAGCTATTTAGTTGATATAATTCAATAGGATGCTTACAGCTATCATCAAATAAAAATTATATCTTTGAAAATTTTCGAATTTTCGAATTCTTCGTTTACAATGAAATTTGTTCAATATTTGAAATATACCAGCATAATATGATATACATATATAGATTTTGTAAATTTGTTTGATGTTCATGAGATGCCAAATCCTCCCTCTTTAAATACACAAATATTGTAATATAGGTTTCAATACTGATTCAATTGCATTAATTTAATTTTTTGAACAAAGAATTGTCAATTAGCCTAAACTCACTGATCAAATGATCAATGAATTAATGAAGAAGGTTCATCAATTGCAAGCTTTGAAGGTGTCAAAATAACGAGTGTTTACAAATTCTAGGTTTTTGTAATTCACTTAATTTACAGAAGTTATGAATTTAATACTGTAATCAGTAAATAAAATTGAAGCATTTCTACGAAGTTATGTCTATTTGAAATTTGTGTTTTGTTTTTCAAAGAAACCTAAATTTTTCCCTCAACTTCTATAAATTTTGACCTAATTGAGATGTTTCAGATTTATTTCCAGATTTTGATAGCGGTTTCTCTAGAAATATTAAAACTCGATTTTCTCTAAAAAAAACGCGCTTATTTCTTTTACAATTTTTTTATTGAATTCGGCTTTCTATATGGAAGACATCCTGTAGACTTTTTGCAAAACCTTAAACTTAAAAGCGCGGAATAGCTGTAAAAAAATGTCCAGCTTTCCATAATTGTATTTCACTGAAACCCCTTTTAGGAATGATACACTTTTTATGCCTTATTTGTAAACAACTTTTCAAATATTTTGACAATATGAAATTCCGGTATTGAATTTCTGATTGCACAGAACTTTAAGCTAAAATGTTTATAAGTTCAATGCCCGAAGAGCTGCGACGTCGCCTCACACATCACACATTTTTCTTGCACTTATTTGACTTAAAAATAGTGCCTCTTCTTACATTTCTCACATCTAGAGGTTAGACTCCCATTAAGAAATACATATGCACATATTGCACATACGTAAATAAAGTTAGTTTACACCTGCTGCTGACAATTACGTTAATTAACTTTCTCAATGGAAAGCCCCTTTTAGTATCTATCCTCTATATTAATTAAAAGTACACATGTTTTAATTATTTAGGGAGTTTTTTTGACACACTGTAATTTTCCTATTACAGTTTACATTTCCTGGAATAAGTTGAAATTTTAAAACGTTATTAATAAGTCAAATTTCCATAAATCAGAGTTAAAATTCAAAAAATAATATGTAAAGTGAAGATTAGTTGAATGTTTCAATGAAAATAATTGTTCAATGCTTTTATATTTCAAACTGATTGTATAATTATTACCTGATTAACTTTCTTCACAATATCAATTTACAGTAAGTTATCTATAATAAGGTTGATTTTTAATTCTTTCGATTAAGTAATATATATATATAAATAATTTTCTGTACATTCATGTAGTTGAATATGCGCCATAATTTTTATAATAAAGGTTTATTTATAATTGCAATACATGCACTTCAATGTTGTAAATTTTTTTAATGTTTGTGATGCGAAATAAGTATCTGAACTCAACTTTCAAAATTTTATATACATACGTCTTATTATTTTCTCGAATTAGTTGAAAAGGTTGTCAATTAATCAAATTTTCAGAAATCAAACTTTTGAATTTGAAAAAATATGAAGTAAACATTATTTAAATTATTCAATGAAACTAATTTTTCATTCCTTATTATGTCTCAAGCTGATTAATCAATTATAAGAATCTTCTTCATAATATAATATTACATATACATAGATTGAATTGTAATTTCTTCTCAATAATTAACATAAATTGATTAATTGCTTCGAGGTTATGTAGTTAAATATTTGCAATAATTTGTATAATTAAAGTTTGCTTATATTTACAACACCTCTATTTCAATTACATAATTTTTTTAAATACTGTGATGTTATGGAATGAGTATCTAAATATAATTTTTAAATTTATATGTACGTATGTTTGATTTTTTCTGGATGAGTTTAAAAGGTTACTAAAAACTAAATTTTCACAAAGAAAAGTTTAAAATTTGAAAATGTTTAAAGTAAAAATTATTCGAATTTTCAAGTGAAATTAATTGATCATTGCTTTTTATGTTGTCAACCGATTGATTAATTATTACCTGAAATATTTTGTTCAAAATAGTAAATTACATTATTATTATTTACTTTAAAGTTATGTATATAAATAAGATGAATACTTGCTATAATTTGTGTGATAAAGGTATATTTAAATTAAAAATACCTCTATTCCAAATAGATGATTTCTTTCAATGTTGTGAAATAAGTATCTGGATTCAAATTTTCAAAATTATAAGATACATATGTTTTAGTTTTTTCTGGAATTAGTTTAAAATTTCATTTTGAACATTTTTATGAAATCTGACAACATTTGTCAAAATATATGAAAGTTATTTGGAATCCAAATGGAATAAAACTTGTTGAGTACATTTTTCTAAAAGAAAAATTTGTAATCCTTATACATATTTTCAATCCTTTAATCTTCTGGAATTCCTAAAAAAATCATCTTTAAAATTCTTTAAATCGCTCGGAATCCTCTAAATTTAATTTAATTTATTTTCCAAAGTTCACTACAAAAATCTTAAAATTTTTGCAAATTCTTAGAAGTGTTCTGAAATTCCTCGAAATTATTGAAATTTCTTGAAACGGTAGGTAAAAATCATTTTTAATATTTCAATGAAAATAATGGTTTGTTCTATTAAATTTGGTAAAATAAATAGATTATTTAGTTTGAGTTAATGTAATTGAATATTGCTAAAATTTGAATACTTAATGTGGATTTTTTGTTTAAAATAACTCTATTGCAATTATATCATTTTTTTAAATGTTAATGATGTTGTGAAATGAGTTCAGTACCGACCAGAATTATTGTCAGTCTACTAAAAAAGTCGTTATGAAAAAACGTCTCTCTTATTTCGTGGTTATCTCAGCAATAAATTAAGTTAGAAAGATTAAAAAAAAAAAACATTAGAAAGCTTGTTAAATTTCAGTTCGATTGACTTGAACAAGTTCATTAATTTATCATATAATTTGAATATATTCAAATGAAATAAGATAATGATTAAAATACTTTCACTAAAAAAATTAGCGCGCGTGCGCTCACATGAAAGTACACAAAAATAGAGATTCTGCAACAATTGAAGTTTGTATAAAATCCCTAGAAATTTTTTTGGAATTCCTTGAAATCCTTCGAGATTTGATTATAAAAATCATGAATCTTTGTAAGATTCTTTGAAATACCTTGAAACCCCTTGAAATTTTATTTTATTTCATTTATTCACCAAAATTTCACTAGAAATTCCGTGCATTTTTTAGAATCCTGTGAAAATTCTGTGAAATCCCTTGACTTCTTTTGAAATGTTTCGAAATTCCTTGAAATCATGGAAATATTAAGAAATCTTATAGAATCCTTGGAATAGCCTTAAAATCCGCGCAAGTCCCTCAACTTATTGCTTGAAATCATCTGGAATCGCTTAAAGATCCTGATATGTTTGGAAATATTTGAAATTCCGTAACATTTTTGTGAAATCTGACAAAATTTATTAAAATCTATGGAAGTTATTTGAAATCCAAATGGAATTAAATCTGTTGATTAAATTTTTCTAAAAATAAAATCTGAAATGCCTATGAATATTTTTAATCTTTTGATCTTGTGGAATTCTTTAAAAAAAGAACTTAAAATATTTGAAATCAAATATGCATATAGAATTTCATTTAAATTCCACTTCCTGAAAGATTTTGATTCCAGTTTTGCTAAATATATAGAATCTGATTCAATGTCATGTTTTCTCAGGATAAAGAGTCTATCCAATTCTATTTTTTCAGCGGGGCAATTACATGGTTTATATTCAGCGGCTTTATAATTTAAAAAATGTAAATATTGTTTCAAAATCTTGGAAAATGGTTGCAAATATATGAAGGCACGTTTTTCTGGTCCATCTCAGTTTTTATTTTGTTTAAATAGTGCAATTTTATTAATATTCAATTTGACATGTAAGTGAGCACAGGGCTTTAGAGCCCTAGCTAAAATGGACTGTATAAAGATGCATTATTTAAACAAAATAAAAATCCAAATGGGTCATACAGACGTGCCTTCATATATTTTGAATCATTCTCTAAAATTTTTGGAAAATATATTAATTTTTCGAATTATATAGTCGCCAAATATAATAACGTGTAGTAATTCTGAAAAGGTAAAGACAGCGATAACTTGTTACTTTTTTTCGTGATGTGACTGTTATGATAACTAATTCATTTTGAAAAAAAACTCACCCATCACTGACTATCAATATTTTTCTTTCTATCTGTATTATTATTTTTGCGCAGATTCAATAATGACTGAGATACAACAACTACCTCAATTGGAAATTTTCCATCGTGTCCTCGAGCTTCCAACTGTTGAGCTCGCTCTTTCAAAATCAGCGAGCACATATTTCCGAGTGAAGGCTTCTTATCAATTGGTTAATTGGGCTCTTTCAACTGCTGAGGCCTCCCTGACAAGTGCAACAAGACAGGCAGTACCAATTGCAGCTCCTATTGCTAAGAAATTTGAAACCCCTATTCACTTCGTCGACCACACACTCTGCCTCGGGCTTGATAAAATAGAAGAAAAAATGCCTATGGTTAAGGAACAGCCCGAACAGGTTGGTAACATTGAAAAAAATTAGTTATATTGAATATCAGAGTGGCTGGAAACAGAGACTTTTGTCTCTTTATGTTCTGATAATTGTTGGGCAGTTTTAACTAGAGAGAACTTTCAGAATAAATAAATACCCGTGTGGAAAAATCTTCTGGCGCTGGCCGGGCCCAGATGATACGGTTTCCAGTCTTAACGCCGATCAGATGGCTTGGCCTGGGCCTGGCAACCCGCTAGTTATTGGCTGGTCAGTCACTAGTTAGGCACTGAAAAGAAAATTATTCTTCAGTATAAGTGTATTTAGCTTATCAGCGCTAAACATGGATCAGACCAGACTATCAAGGTGATAGGAAAAAAATTCGGTGAGATTGCAGAATAGGGGCGTCACCCCTATTTCGACTAAAAAAAAATTTGTTTGGCAACAAACTATTAGAATCTTTAATTTAACGATAAATGAAGCGATTTTGAGAGTCAAACGTTCAAAATTATTGTTACTTTCATTACTACGGTGTCTCAAATATGAGTCTGTCACGATATCGGAATGATCATATTTAACACGCCGTTTCTGGCCGTACGGATGTTTAAGAGCACCTAAACGGCGAGATAAATATGATCATTCCCATATCGTGACAGACCCATATTTGAAACATCGTAGTAACAAAAGTAACAATAATTTTAAACTTTTGCTTCGTCAAATCGCTTGATTTATCGTTCAATCGAAGATGCTAATAGTTTGTTGCTGAAATTTTTTCTAGCCAAAACAAAGCTGACGCCTCTATTCTGCAATTACACCAAAAAATCTTGGTTCGATAGTAAGAATTTCTTCTATTATATTATTCTAAACTCCCTCAACTTTTCTGGAATTTTCCAAACAAAACGCCAATCCTGGGCCAGAATAAACCTTTCCAGTTCGAACTTAGATCTTTCATTGTTCTTGGATAGCTGAGTAGCGCCAGTCCTGGGCCAGACCAGACCTTCCAGACTAGAAGGTCCAGTTAAAGTTAGAGCTGGGTAAGATTAATGCCAGACCTGGGCCTGCTCAGATTTTTAAGACTAGTCATGCTAGATGGAACCAGACGTGGGCCAGACCTGACACCAGACTGCCATGAAATTTTTCCACACAGACAATGATGCGAACACTATGTAAAGAAAGTATTTTAGAATATTCATTTCCAAAACCAGATACCAAGGTGTATGCTACGATATGTGCACGTGACTTTTAAACCGAATCCTTCAAGAGATTTTCAATAATTATTCATAATGAATAGTCTACGTTTACATCTATCGGTCATTAGCGCAGAGTGAAAATTCTAAAATTAGTCAAACCGTTTTAGCTGAGGGATAAGTATTAGTGGATTCGCGTCCGAAAAAAGTGCAAAAGAATGGTTGGAATCGGTTATCTTCTTTTTTTTTTAATTTGAAAATTCAAATTTTTTTCAAAATCGGCTAAACTGTCCTATTAGTTCAAAAATGATGGCAAACTTTTTATATTATTCATAAATTTAATATCTTCAGTTTTTAAAAAAAATTTTAAAATTCATTTTTTTTATATCGACAAAAATTTCCTTTTAGTTCAAAAATGATGGCAAACTTTCTATATTATTTTCAAATTATGATAAATTTCTTCTGCTTGAAATGGAGGGACATGTTTCTATTTTTCTTTCATCTAAAAAAGTTCCAATTTTGTAGAAAATTCAACTATTTGGTGCAAAATTCATCTACTCTGTAGGAAATTCAAGAATATTGTTAAGAAGTATTTTTGTTCATGTTGAAAATTCCACTATTTTGTTGACAATTATACTTTTTTAGTTAAAAAATTAATCAAATTGGTTGACAATTGAACTGCTACTTTGTTGAAAATTCAGTTTTTTGGTTAAAGATTCTTGATTTGCACTAAGAACGGTGTAATCGGAAATTCAGCTATTTCTTTGAAAACTCGTGTTTATTTTGCTCGAAAATCAATTTTTTCGACTGAAAACTTAACTCTTATATTTTTGGTGAAATCACGTTCTTAGTTAAAAATTGATGTATTAAATTGAATTTTTTTGTAGAAAATTAGGTTTCTTGCTTGAAAACTCACTATTTTGGTTGCAAATTCATTTATTCTGTTAAAAATACGTATTTTATATAGAAAATAATTCCTGCTTGAAAATGTATCTTTTTGGTAAAAAATTTCATTATTTTTTATAAAATAAGATCATTTTTTTTTAAAATTATTTTTTATATATAAAATTTAGAATATAAAAAATTTTTTTTTAAAAATATACCTTCTTTTTGTTGAAAATTCAATGATTTGGTAAAAAGAGCATGTATATTTTTGAAAATTAATTTTTTTTGTATGAAAAATTAATCTTGATTGAAAATTGATCTTTTTTGTTGAAAGTTGGACTATTTTGGTAAAGCATTTAAATATTTCTTATAAAATAAGATAATTTTTTTAAATTAATTTTTTAAAACTGAAAATGAAAATATTACATTTTTTATTGGAAATTAATCTTTTTTTAGTCAAAAATTCAAAGATTTGGTTGAAAATTCATGTATATATATTAAGAAATTAATTTTTGTTTTTGCAGAAAATTAATATTTTCTGTTAAAAACTCATCTCTTCGGTTGAAAACTAAACTGATTTGTTAATAATTCGTTTTTTGTTTGTGAAAAATTAATTTTCTAAATTTGAAAATGGGTCATTCTGTTCAGTTCCATTATTTGGGCAAAATTCATCTTTTTAGTTGAAATTACAACTATGTGATTGAAAATTTATGTATTTTGTTGAAAATTCGTCTTTTTTAGTCGAAAATTTATCTTTTCGGTAGAACATATGTTCTTGGTTAAAAATCCAACTATTTAGATGAAAAAATAATTCATTTTTTGTTTAAATTAAACAATTTTGTTGAAAAGTATACTTTTCGGTTGAAAAGTCTACTTTTTGTTTATAATTCATATTTTTGGGTAACTTCAACAGCTTTTGATTTAAAATTAAAATTTGTTTTGGTTGAAATATCAACTGTAACATTTTTTGTTAAGAATTCATCTTTTTTGGTTGAAAATTATTCTACTTTGTAGAAATTTAACAATTTTATTTGAAAGTCGCATTATTGGATGAAAATTCATTTTCGTTGAAAATTCATCTCTTTGATTGCAAATTTAAATATCTAGTTAAAAAGTCGATGATTTTGGTTCAAAATTCATGTTTTTTTTTAATATGTCTTTTGCGGTATAAAATTAATTTTCTTGGTTGCAAATTCAACAATTTTTTTGAAAGTTCATCTATATACTTTGTTGAAAGTTGAAAAATTTGGTTAAAAAGCCATCCTGGGTTAAAAATTCAACTATTTGGTTAAAAGTTTGTCTACATATTTTGTTATATATAATCCAGAGTAATCATATTTAATCCTGAGTGATCTTAAGTGATCCAGAGTATTTCTGTACATAGAAGTGATCCTCCCCCGGTGGACCGTATTTTTAGGAGTTGTTTTCCCCTTGATAAATAATTTGTCTTTGAAATATTTTTGAATATTTCTCCAATGCAGACATATGCCATTTTTTGGTAGATCGTATCATAGTTTCAACTTTTTATAATTTAAATAATGTAAATATTGTTATATAATAATTTCTGTTCATAGATCCTGGAGAACGCATACATGCTTGCTCTGCAAACAATGAGACCAGCAGTTTCGACCATTTCGCATGCAAATGACCTTATTCTATCACAAGCTACATCACTGAAGGATATCAGTTGGAAAAAGGTTAATCAAATCCTGAGTACGCACTATGGATCAATGGCGGTCGAAAGTATCGACAATACAGCAGTTGTCGTTGACAATCTTATTGACAAATATCTACCTCCAATTGGAGAAGAAGAAACTGTTGGTTAGTTGAAATTTTATAAAGAAATTAAAAAACTTAACATAAAAATATTCAGACTTTCAGGGTATTTGACAGTCTGTCACGTGATCAATTACATGTTGTTATATTTGGTGGCTACATAATTCAAAAAATGAATATATTGTCCTGAAATTTTCAGAAATTTTCGACCAACAAAGATAAATTTAACTTGAAATTACCCTGACAAAACAGTTCAATTTGTTAACAAACTAGTTAATTTTTTAACCAGCAATTTGAATTTTCAAATGAAGAGCTGAATTTTTAAACTACAAAGACACATTTTCCATCAAAAGACAAATCTTAAAAAAAAAAAATAGTTGCAATTTCCAATTATCAAGGATATGTACATTTTCAATAAAAAATGGAATAGTTGAATTTTCAATTTAAAAATTTCTTAAAAACTCATGTACTTTCAACTAGTTAAATCATACAAAAAAATAAGAGCTTCCAACGAAATAGTGATATCCTCAACCAAAAAAATTAATGTTAAAAAAAAAAATTTATTTTCTACATAAAAAGGCGAATTTTCAAGAAAATACATGATTTTTCTTCCAAATATTTCAGTTTTCAGCTAAGAAAGTATTAAAAATTATTTTTCAACAAAAAAAAAACGTGTTTTCAACCAATCAATCTAAATATGACTAATTTATTTTACAAAGTAGTTTAATCCTCAAAACTAAGAAAAATCGTTTTTCAACAAAATGCATGAAATTTATACTAAATAGTTCAATTTTCAAATTATTAAGGATAAGTTGCCAATCAGAAATGAAATAGTTATTTTTTCAGATAAAAAAGTTGAATTTCAGCAAAAAATGACTTTTCCAGAAAGTAGTTGACTTTGATCCAAGTAGTTGAACTTTTAACTAGTAAAAATTTATTTTCATCCAAATAGTTAAATTTTCAACCAAAAATATGAAATTTTTAGCAAGAAGATTAGATGTTACAAAACGAGACGAAATTTCAATCAAATTGTGGAATTTTGAAACCAAAAAGACGAATTCTCAACGAAACATGAAATAGTAGATATTTTAATCAAGAAAGATTTGAATTTCCAATAAAAAATAGTTAAATTCAACTAAAAAAGAGCAAGAAAAACAGATCAATTTTCAATCAAACTGCCGAATTTTCAAATAAAAAAAATGAAATTTCAGTCTAAAAGATTAATTTTCTAACATATTCTTAAATTTTAACTAGAAAAACTCAATGTGTAATCAAAAATGAAACAGTTACATTTTTCGTTGAAAAAATTAAGCCATAACCTAAGAAATTGAATTTTTAAGAAAATGTTTAAGTTTTGAACCAGATCAATGAATTTTTGACTGAAATAATCAGTCTTAAAAAAAATTGAGGATTTTTAACAAAGTAGTTCAACTTTCAATCAAGCAGTTGAATTTTCAACTAAAAAATATAAATTTTTAAACACATAGTTGAATTTTCAACCAAAGAGACCAAGAAACTGTCGGTTGGTTGACATTTTCTCTGGAAATTAAAGAAAATAAAATAAAAATATTCACGCTTTGAGGGCATGCTGAAATTTTAAGCAATGATTCAAAATTAGCTTATTTTATTTTTTCCAAAGTTCTCTAGAAATCTTCCAAAATCCTGAAAACCACTTTGAAATCTCTTTAAATCCCTTCGAATCCTTCAAAATTAGTATGAATTGTTCTCATTCCCTCGAATAATTTAAATTAGACTTATTCCTTGAAATTTTCTTTAAACAACTTTAAAAATCCCTAGAAATCTCGGAAATCCTTGGAAATTCAATAAAATCCTTTTTATTTTATCAAATTCTTTGAAATAACGTAAAACTACTCGAAATCATTTAAATTACTGAGAAATCTTTAGAGATTCTTCAAAATTAGTTAAAAAGTTTGGAATCTCATCAAATCCACTTAAAAGCCCTAAAGTAAGTGAAATTTTCTTGAAATTCGTCCTTCAAAATCATCCTTACGTTTAGAAATATTTTTAGTATTGAAAAAAATGATAGAATTTGATCAACTCTCTATTTTTAAAAAACATGAAATTGAATGAAATTCTTAAAATTTAAGGGAAATTCCATCAATATCTATCACGAAGTAGAATAAAAATAAAATTCTGTAAGCACATTTAAACGAAATCCTATACAATTGAATCAAACAAACAATTCCTTAAAATTACCCGATATGTTTAGAAATTTTTCAAATTATTTTAAATCCCTTAAAATCCTTGAAGATTCAAGAAAATCCTCCAATCCACGTGAAGCTCCTTGGAATACCAGAATACCTTAAAATTCATTCAAATATTTGAAATCGATAGAAATCACTTGAAATGTTATGCCATTCCATTTTTTCCCTTAGTTCTCTAAAAGTCTGGAAATTCTACAAAACTCTTTGAAATCTCTTAAAATCCATGAGGATCCCTTGAAATTTCTCAAAATCTTCAGAAATCGAAATCTTTGAAATTCCTAGGAATCCCTTAAAATTTTAGTATACTTTTATTTTCCAAAGTTCTATAGAAATGCCTTGACATGCTCGGAAATCCTTCAAAATTCTTTGAAATCCATTGTAATTTTTCAAGTGTTTAGAAATATTTGAAGTAATTTAAAATTATGTGAAATCATGAAAACTGACCAAATCGCCTGAAATTCATTTCTTTCTTTTCTACATTTTTAAATCAATTTTTTTAATATTCAAATATTATTTATTTCTATACTAATTTTTTTAGAATAATGATCTGCAATGATCCGTATGGAATCACGAAAAAATTATAAAAATCTCATAATGGGGATATAATGATTGCATGAAAGGGAGAGGGAGAGGGAGAGGGAGAGGGAGAGGGAGA
>CAKNXH010000099.1:235481-288422 GCA_932178445.1 Andricus quercusramuli | reverse complement strand
AATTATTATTTAAAAATTGGGTGACATATTTTCTATTTTGTTCAACTATATTTTAGCAAAATAAGAACACATTCGTTGAATCGTAAAAGGTTAGTTCTATATTTCCTGATTTTACGTTGTGTGCACTTCCGGTACAATGTTCAATTTTCATGACTCAGGAAAACTGTAATGCATTCGAATGTAACTTTCGTTGAATAAAGATCGTGAGAATTTAGTAAATTTATTACTAATTTTTACAGTCATCAAAATTTTATTTCTTTGTATATGTATACATAAAAATACACGTACAATGGAATCGAAAAATAGACTTAATGAACTTTGAGCATTATAAATTCTGCGAAATCTTCAATTTGATGAGCATCAGCTTGATCAAAGTCGAATGATTAATTCATGCCGAAAGCATCTGGGATATCCCGGTATTTGTGTCATGGGTTCAAATTCCGATAAAGGTGCACTCTCAGATAATATCACCATGAAAACAGATAAATAATATTATTATTGAATAATTAATGAAAACTTTCGTTTAGTTGACTGATTTAATTTTTCAGGGTGTCGGTTTTAATCGAGGAAATAAATTTCGGCCATTTTCCGGTTCCAATACATTTTTTCACAGTCATATTGAAATTAAAAATTTTGAATTGTAAAAACTATCAACTTTTTCATTGGAAGTAATCAAAACTGAACTGTAAATTAAAGCACTCAAAGTGAGACTCTTTTTAATTTAAAACTTTTTTTTATTTGTTCTTATGATACTTTTTTTCAATTAATTTTGAAATTTCTATCTAAATAGGTGATATAAGCAGTTGGGTTTTTAACCATAAAGGATGCACTTTCAACCGAGAAAATAAATTTTCTATCAGAAAGATGAATTTTCAACAAAACACATGCATTTTCAACCAGGAAAAACTTAGTTTTATTTTTTTGATTAGATTTCCCTATTTTTATCGTAAGTTATATTCTAAATTCTCATGATAACAGACATTTTGAAATTTACTTAGATCCCTTTTCAACCTTTTTAAATGATATAAATTAAAAATGATAAAAAAGTTGTAAATTTTCAAAATACATCATTTTTAACAATGTCAGAAACACAAAATTTTGATGCATAAATAATAATTTAATTTTCAGCTCAAAAAAATTAATCGTTTAATTTATAACTAACTTTAACTAAATGGACTTTTTTTAACTTTTCAAACTTATTTTCAAGTCAAAATTTTAACTAAAAATTAAACGATTAATTTTTTTTAAGCTGGAAACTAAATGATTATTTATGCATCAAAATGTTGTTGTTTCAAAGTTTAGAACCACTCAAAAAATTTAACGATTCAGGGCTCTTTATTTCAAATAATTCAGTTGCGAATTGTTTGCATTAATTTTTTTTAATCTAACTAATTTGTTTAATGTTAAACTACTTTGTTAAAATTTTATTTTGTGGTTGAAGATTAATCAGTTTAGTTGAAAATTAATCTCTTTGGTTAAAAATTTAACGAAGTTTTTGAAAATTTATGTTTTTTCTATGGAAAATTTATTTTTCAACCGAAAATTTAAGTAAGGTAAACGTCCCAGTAATCGTGAGCTTAGTCCCAGTAATCGTGATGCCAATTTTCTTGCTTTTTATTTCATTTGAATGAATGTGATTTCTATTTACTATAATAAAATGCTAAAAATAACTGAGTTTTATCATTAAATGTTACTTTTAACAAATTTTTTTAACAATATATTCAAACCATAACCAATTTTCACGATTACTGGGACCGTCACGATTACTGGGACATTTACCTTATTTCACTTTTCAATAATAATTTCTCTTCTCTAGTTGAAAATTCAACTATACGTCTAAAAGTGAATGTATATTTTATTAGAAATTTGTCTTTCTCTTTGTAGAAAATTAATCTTCTTGGTTCAATGAAAGTGAGACTACTTTTTTTTAAATTCCTTTTTTGTTTGAAGATCCAACATTTTGGTTGAATTATTATCTATTTTGTAGAAAATTTAACAATTTTGTTTAAAATGTGATACTTTTTCCTGCAAAAAACTTTAATTTTTTAATTGACCGTATAGTTGTTCTATTTTTTGTTGGAAATGTATATTTTTTAATTGAAAATTCAACTACTTGGTTGAAAAGTCTTATTTTTTGGTAAAAAAATTAATCTCGGTTTAAAATCAATTTTTTTCTTGAAAATTCAATACTTGGTTAGAAGTTCAATCACTTTGTTAAAAATTCATCTCTTCTTTTTATAATTGAACCATTTTTTTAAATTCATTTTTTAGTAAAAAATTAATGTTTTTAAATTGAAATTGCAACTATTCCATCTTTGGTTTACAATTTTAGCTAGTTCAAAATTCAACTATTTGGTATGAAAATTCATGTATTTTATAGAAAATTGGTCTTTCACGGTAGAAAATTAATCTTCCTAATTATAAATTCATGTTTATTGGTTGAAGATTAATTTGTTATGCGGTTTAAACTATCTTGTTGAAAAGTTCTCTTCGGGTGAGTATTCAATTATTTAGTCGCAAATTCACGAGAACCTTGAATTAATTTTTGTTTTTAACAGATTTTTTTATTGAAATGCGAAAAGTAATTTATATCTTTTATTCTATTGTAAAAGAAACATCTCGTTCAGAGGAAACCTTGCTACTAAAAAGCTTTTTATTTATCTTTTATTTATTACACAATAAACAAAGAGATTTCTAGGCATTTTTTATAGACTTCACCAATTATTTTATAGATTGCAATGCACAGACTTTAATATTTAGGGTGGCGAATTGACCGAAAAAGACCAGTAAATGACCGGGAATTTAATTTTAAAAATCGGGAATTTACTTCTGATCGTAGCAAAATTCAAGTTTTCATTATTCTAATAATTTTTGTCAATTTAGAAAAGTTGAAGATTCATCATTTTAATTTGAAATTCTTCTCTGGTTGAATATGTAACTACTTTGTTAAAAATCAATTTATCTTTTTTTTTTTGAAAAATTAAACAAATTGGTTAAAAATTACAACGATTTCGTTCAAAAACTCATGTATTTTGTTAGAAAAATTATATTTTTTGTAAAAAGTTATATTTTTATTTGAAAGTTAATCTTCTTGTTTAAAAATTCTTCTATTCGGTTAAAAATTCAAGTATTCTAGTTAAATATTTATCATTTCTATTACATATTCATCTTTTGGGTTGGAAATAAAATTATTTGGCTGAAAGTTAAATTCTTTTGTTAATTTTTTTTGTTAAGATTCGTTTTAATTACAAATTCATTTCTTTGATTGAAAAATGAGCTGTTTGATTGAAAACTTTTTTTTTCCTTCGAATGTTTTTCATTTGTTTGTCTTCTTCAATTAAAAAGTCAATTATTTCGTTAAAAATATATATGTATTTTTTAAGAAATTGACTTTTTTGGTGGAAAATTAATCTTTTTATTTGAAAATTAATCTTCTTGTTTAAAAATTCATCATTTTTTAGTTGAAAATTCATCTTTCTGGTTTAAAAATCAACTATTTCAGTTGAAGATTCATTGTTTTAGTTGAAGACTCTTATGTTTGAGTTAAAATTAATTTTTTTAACTAAAAATGTTACTATTCCATTTTTAGTTTAAAAATATTATTTTCTTAGTTCAAAATTCACCTATTTAGTTAAAAATTCGTGTGATATTTCGATTTTAATTCAGTTTCAAAAGGTTTCAAAAATATTTCAAAGATTTTATAATATTTAAAAGGATTTTGAACATTTTACAAAAATTTAAAGGATTTCAAAGATTTGAAAGCGTTTACAGTACACCAGATTTCTAAGATTTTAAAATATTTCGAAGAATTGAAATGATTTCAAAAGGTTTAAAAACATTTTAGAAGATTTTGTAAAGATTTCACTATAAATTCACTGATTTCAACGAATAAAAAAGATTTCACAAACAAAGATGTCTGAAAAATTTCACAAATATTTAAAAAGATTTGATAAAGATTTAAAAAATTTCACAACAAATTCCCAAAGATTTCGAACATTTCATAAAGATTGCAAGGATTTCAAAGATTTAAAAAAGGCATACCAGATTTCAAAGATACAAAAGATTTCAGAAAGAATTCATAGAAATTTCATAAAGATATCAAAATAATACAAGAATTCTAAAGGTTTCAAAACATTTCAAAGATTTTAAACGATTTCAAAGATTTCGATGACTTCAAACGAATACGAATGATTTCACAAACAGAGATTAAAGAAAGCTTTCACAAATATTTCAAAGATTTCAACAAATTTCAAAGGTTTCAAGGATTTTAAAGTTTTCAAAAATTTCAAATATTTTACAAGAATTTGAAAAGATTCCAAAAGATTTAACAGAAATTTCAAGATTTCAGAACGATTTTGAGTACTTCAAGAGATTTCAACGAATTCACAAAGATTTCAAGGTTTTCAAAGACGACTTATGTGCGCAAAAAATTAGGAATTGGTTTATTTTTGGTTCTGTCTTTCTTAGAAATTATTGACCAATACAAAATGAAATAGCCAATTTTTTACATGAATAACAAATGATTATTTCATTATTTGATGTAAAAAAAGGAGACCTGGAAAAACTTGACTTCTTGACCTGGAAAACCTGGACAATACCTTTAATTTCGTTCCTAAGAATCGCTTGACACCCTAGATATATTATCAATGTTTTTACAGAAAGAATGGCATCACCAGACCAAACACCAACATCAGCCATCGACAATGGATCTCCTCATTTTGAATCAATAGATCGAATCAAAAATATCCCCGTAATCCATTCTGCAATTGAGAGGACTGGTTCGACTTACAGCTACTTGAAGGATTCTAATCACTTGGTTAATTGGGCGCTGAGCTACGCTGAAGCTGGTCTTCATTATGCTACTGCTGCAGCCGCACCAATTGCCACACCTTTGGCTAAAAAATTCGAAGGTCAAATCAGCGCTGTCGATCAAAAATTATGCGAGGGACTTGATGTTGTTGAGAAGAAGGTCCCTATGGTCAAGCAACCACCACAACAGGTAAACGAATGTTTATTATTATTTCATTTATTTCCTGATTACAAAAAACTGGTTTAGTCTCAAGGTCAAAAATGCAAAGATTACATTATTTATAGCAAGAAATCTTGAGGTTACATTGTCAGAGTTTCTGGTTTATAGGTAGAAGAATAATTCTCGTTACTTTCAGACTTTACACCTCTTCCCATATTCCCTTTTGCCAATGAGAAAATACAACTATTTTTTGCTGAAAGTTTGTTATTCATAATGTGTCCACTAAGGACACCTCATTTTTTAATCCACCTCATTTTCTTACAATATTTCCACCTACATATTTCATAATATCTTATCCTTACTATTTACAGTTATTTACAGAAATTTTGATCCACTATTCACCCAATCCATTCTCTCCTAAAATCTTTACCAAATTATCTTGCGAGCTTCCTTTATCTTCCTTTCCTCTCTTACAACCTTCCCATACATGCTTTCATGTTTTCTTTTCCCATGTACCGATTCTGTAATTTCTTTTCTCTTTCTATTCCCGAAACATCCCTTTCCTTGCCTCGTTTCTAAATATAAATCATTCTATTCTGGTACGTCTCTCTCCACATCCCTTTTCTAAATACTTTGGTACTTCTTCCTTTTTTATCATCTTATATATATTATATTTTGATTCATCAATCATCCCCCATCTTTCTATTAAATGTCTTCGCCTGTCTTTTATATTCGAATCTTCATATTTTATTCCAGCCCTCTCTCCTATATCTCTAGCACTGAAGAACTCTCCTCTCTTTTTCCTATCTCGTTAATTCTATCGGCTTCTTTCCTTTCTTGTACCTCCTTCAAACACTTTTTCGCGAACTCGCCTCCCCTACCCTCTCTTAGTTTCGTCTCAAACTGCCATATCCTCTTTCCCGTTCTAGCACTTAATTGAACCTTTTCGAATTCTTCTCTCACCACATCAAGGCGTCCTCTAGACGTTCACCTTATACAGGGTGTCACAAAAGTCCCGGGACGGCTGAACATTTCCTCAGACAAGATCAGAGACCTCAAGGTCATTCTTGAAGTAACTTCCAATTTGGAATTCAATGGTGACCTTTATTTTCATCTAGACGATGACCTTCAAGGTTTTTTTCAAGGTCAACTCTTTTAAAAATGGAAACCCCCTTTTTTACATCAGCAATCGACAGAGCGGGAAATTTTAAGTTCAAATATGCACCCAGGCCATAGGTACATTGTAACCTTGAGGGTAACTTTAACGTAATTTAAACTTAAACAGGGTGTCTAGTGTCCTGGAAATCCTTGCAAACCTGGAAAAGTCCTGGAATTCGTTTTTACCTGGAAAAAACCTGGAAAAGTCCTTGAATTTTGCTCATGGTCCTGGAATTTTTGTTCTTCTAATGAAAAAATAGTTTTATAAACTTTTTCTCTGCTGAACGAAAAAATATTACCTTTTTAACAAGAGACTGTTTATTTTATCACAGTGAAAATCACGAAACTACAATCAAAATGGTATTTGAATATTAATGGTTAGAGCAAGTAAAAAATTGGTCGGGGCAAAGTCAGAGAATTTTAAAAATGAAGTTTGGGACTAGTAATTATTTTAGTTAGTAATTCATATTTTTGGTAGAAAATTCATCCTTTTTGTTGAAAATGCTTTTTTTTTGAAAATGCTTTTTTTTTGTTCGAACAATAATCTTTAAACTAAAAACGTAACTATTTTTGGCTGAAAATTGATATTTTTTAAATTGAAAATTCAATCACTTGGGTAAAACTTGAACCACTTTGTTAAAAATTTATTTGTCTGAGAGTTGATCTCTTTGATTGAAAATTCAAATATTTTGCTGAAAATTCTTTTTTTTTCATTTAAAATTAATTTGTTAACCTACAAATGTAACTTTCCCGTTTTTTTTGCTGAAATTCAATTTTTTTCTCAAGTCAAAATTTGGTCTTTATTGGTTGAAAACTAATCCTGTTGGTGGAAATTTTCTCTCTTTTGATTAAAACTGCAATTTTTTGGTTAAAAATGAACTTTTTTGTTGAAAATTAATATTTTCTGGTTGAAAATACTGTTTTTGCTGTCTTGGCTAAAGAATCTTTATTTGTTGACTGATCGTCTTTTTAATTAAAAAATTCGTCTCTTTGGTAGAAAATTAATAGTTTCGGATTGAAAATTCAACTGTTTTGTAAAAAATTTTTGTTTGTTTGTTAAAAGTTGACCTACTTTATTAAACATTCATTTTTCGGTTGCAGAATGGCAGATTCATTATTTTAGTTGTCTGTAAATTGGTGTATTTTATTGAAAATTCGTTTTTTTGTTGTTGTAAATCTATCTCTGTTTTATTAGAAAAATTATTATCCTTATTGAAAATTCAATTACTTGGTTGGAATCTAAAAAAACTGTAATAAAAAATCATTTTATTGGCTGAAAATTGAACTATTTTGTTGAAACACTTTATATTTGTATGAAAATTAATTTTTTTAATTGAAAATTCAACTATTCCATTTCAGGTTGAAAATTGATCGTTTTTAGTCGAAAATTCAGCTACTAAATTTTTCATTAAAAATTCACCTTTTTTGGTTTCAAATTCAAACTTTTGCTTGAACGTAGAACTACTTTCTTAAAAACTCATTTTATTTGTTGAAAATTGAACTATTCTGTCAAAAATGATTTTTTTTTCATAAAAATTATTTTTTTGCTGAAAATTTAACTATTCCAGTTTTGGTTGAAAATTCATATTTTTTCAGTAAATTTATCTTTTTTGGTAGAAAATTAATTTTTTTTGTTAAAAATTCGTCATTTTGGTTAAGAATTCATCTCTGTAGGTTAAAAGTTAAACTATTTGGTTAAAAATTGAACTTCTTTGTTGAATTTTTTTTTTAATTCAACTCTTTGGTTGAAAATTGAACTATTTTATTGAAAATTCGTTTTTTTGTTGTTGCTGAAATACCAACTATTTAATTTTTCGTTGATAATTCGTCTTTTTGTCGAACATTTCAATTTTCTTGTTGAAAATTTAACTATTTTGGTTAAAGTTTTGGTTGCAAATTCAACTGTTTTGTTGAACATTCGCCCATTTCGATAGAAAATTCGTCCTTTCGGATTTGAAATTCACCGTTTTTGTTAAGAATTAAAATGTCTTTCAAAAAATTCAATTATTTCGTTGGAAATGCAACTATTTTTATTTGAAGTTTAATCTTTTATGTTTAAAATTCGATTATGTAGTTGAAAATTCATCTTTGTGGGTTGCAAACTCAACAATTTGGTTAAAAAAATCAACTCATTTGTTGACAATTTTATTATTTAATTGCAAATAAACGTAAATTAGCTAAATTATAAACAGAAAACAAATATTGAATTTCAAAAGTTTCATTAAATTGTTTTTAAAACTGAAAAAAAGAGAAACTTTGAATATTTTCTGTTGTAGCGTCGTGTTGTTTCACCGTGATAAAATGAACAATGCCCAAAAAAATAACTTTTTGTTGTATAAAATCAAATTTTGGAGGCTTAAGATGAATTTCTCATATGATACTTTTTCAGTTCCACGAGACCTACAATTTCTACTATGTTTCGTGGAAAGTATTATTTTTGTAATGTAAAAAAGTACCTGGAAAACTGTATATTTCTGTCCTGGAAAACATGGAAAAGTCCTGGAATTTTTGTTTGAAGAAATTCAGCCGTACTGGGACTTTTCTGACATCTTGTATACCTTTCTTGTAAAATCTCGATCTCTTTCCTTTCCTTCCATCCCCATACCTCTTTACTTTACCTTACCTTTTTTTTATTTAAATTCAACTTTTTCCCATCTAAGTTTTTTTTTTGTCGAAACTCTGATTATTTTGTTGAAAATAAACAATTTTGTTAAAAAGTCATCCTTTTTGGAAGAAAATTAATCTGTTTTCTTGAAAATTCATCTTTTTGTGTTTAAAATTGAACTATTTTGGTAGCAAGCTCAACTATTTTGATGAAAATTAACTTTTTTTCAATAGACATATTTCCGGTTTCAAAGTTCAAGTGTCTTGTAAAAAAATTCGTCTTTTTCGCTTCAAAATTCAATTATGTGGTTGACATTTTTTTCTTTCAGGACGTGAAAATCTTTATTGGGTGAAAATTCAACTGTTTGCTTGAAAATTAATCTGTTTTTGGTAATAATTAAACTATTTTCTTGAAAATTGGTATTTTTTCATTAAATTTACCTAATTTCAATATTATATTCTTTTATTTTAGAATTCATCTCATTTGCTTAAAAATTTAATTATTCTATTGACAATTCAACTGTTGGGTGTAAAGTTAGCCTTTTTGGTGGAAAATCTATCTTTCTTAATAGAAAATTCAACTATTTGGTTAAAAATTTATTTATTTTCAAGAATTGAGTTTTACATTTATAATTTTCCATTCTTTAATTCAAAAAGTAAAATACATACACTGTACAAATGTGAACCTATACATTGGAAATCGTTAAATTCATAATGTTGCATTTTGAAATTATTAAAGTGTATAGTCAATTAGAATTATTTACAATATGCCTTATTATACAAAATATTAACAAAGTTTTTTTTACATTTCTTTTATTATCTGTCCAATAAAAATACATCAAACATATAGAATATTTTCGAATTGTTATGAATCCTGTTCAAAATTTGTTTGAATTTAAACATTTGAATTTTTGAATTGTTCAATAAGCGCTTTAAAGTTAAAAGTTGCTAGATTTTGAAAGGTCTATTGTAAAAGTTTTCAAATTTTCTAAATTTCAAAAATTGTTATATATTTCAAGAAAAGAAATGTAAGAACTAATTTTTTTTTTTTTTTTTTTTTTGTTACAGATTTATGATGCTGCGAAAGAAGTTATGAGCAGCTCATTGCAGCCAACAGTTGACCGACTAGTGTCTGCAAAACAATCTGCAACTCAACAAGCTTCTTCACTCAAAGACATTAGCATAAATAAAGCTAATGAAATTCTCAGCACTCGTTATGGAGCCTTGGCTGTTCAAAGCGTTGATAGCACGAGTGTTCTCGTCAACAAATTGCTGGACCACTACTTCCCACCCGTTGAAGGCGAAGATGCTCAACCAGGTATTCTTTTTCAAAAAATTAATAGATTATTCGAAAATTTTACGGAAATTAAAACTGTAAAAAACTTTGAAAGCTTAACTTGGGGGTCGTCCATGTATTACGTGCAATTTTAAGGGGAGGGGGCTGCCTTAACGTCACAAATTGTCACATAGGTGGGGGGTCGCAATGGTATCGTCACACGTGACACTTTTATGATTCAAAAAACAACAACAAAAAAGTTCATTTTCTGCCGAGAGAGATAATTTTTCAAACGAGAAATATGACTTTTATACCATAAAAAATGAATTTTCAATCCAAACGGACGAGTTTCCAACAAAACAGTTGAATTTTCGACCAAAAAAGATGACTAACGAAATAATTGCATTTTTTTAGAGACATTTTGTCACAATTAAAGACTGTAATTATTTTGGTTTACACTAGTAGACAAAAAAATGCATTCCATCGACATAAACTATTTCACTACGCTAGTCGAAAAAATATCATCAAAACTCAGTTTAAATAACAAAGATATATTTTCAACCAAAAAGAATAATTTTCAAAAAAAAAAAAAAAAAAAAAATGAATTATCAGCCACTTCGAATCACCTAAGAAAAGGGAATTTAAATGAAAGTTGTATCATCAACCAAATAGATACATTTTTAATAAACAATATTAACAGGGCTCGAAATGTTTTGCTTTTTAGTAATTTAGTTACTTTTTTGATCCACGGTTATTAAAAGTTACTTATTTAATGAAAAGGTTACTTTTGGTTACATTTTTTTCCCGAAATAGTGAAATGAATTATTTCATTAATCGTATTGTTTAAAAACGTACAAAAAATGCAAAAAATCGATTTTTTCTACTAAATTTGGCCCTTCAGAATCGGCAGAATTAGGGAATAACAATAAAATAATAATTAATTCGTATGTAAAATGTATAAAAAGGGTTATCAATTGAATGATCATGAATCCTCATAAAAATTGCAATTTATTTTAAATTGCTAGGTTTTTATTTAAAATTTGAATTTTTCTTGTTGAAATATCGTACCATGTATCATATTTTTCGATGAGAATTTATCTTGGGTTGAAAATTGTTTAAAAATTGAACAAATTTTGTTAAAACTTTATTTTGTTGTTGAAAATTCATCATATTTTTTGAAAATTCGTCTTTTTTAATATAACATTGATCTTCTTTATTGAAAATCACCTTTTTTTTATTCTCCTGTTTTCGTAGAAAATTCAACTATTTGGTTGACAGATAACTTTTTTGTCAACAATTTATATTTACTGGTTAAAAATTCAACTGTTTTGTAAAAATTGGTTTTCTTGGCTTGAAAACTCTACAATTTGGTTGAAAAATAACCGGTTTTGTTGAAAAATCGTCTTTTGTGAATGAATTCAACTGTTTTTTATATTAAAGTAAAATACTTTTTGGTTATTATAATTAACTATTACATTTTTCGTTAACAATTCATCTTTTTCAGTCAGAAAAATTCAACCATTTTGTTAAAGGTTGAACTACTTTCTTAAACGTATATTTTTTTGTTGAAGATTCATAATTTTGTTGGGAACTTCGTATTTTTTGGTAAAAAATCTTTCATTTTGGTTGCTTTTTCGCCACATTATTGTTACTTTTTGGTTACTTTTTTAGAGAAGTATGGTTACTATTTTACTATTTTTTTAAGCTTGAGCAGTTCCGAGCCCTGTATTAACTTTCTACCCAAATAGACGAATATTCAACAAAAAACATGAATTTTCAATGGAATACAAGAATTTTGTACCAAATAGTTGAATTTTCAACTTATAAATTAAAAATTTTCAACCAAAAATGGAAAAGCTACATTTTTAGATAAAAAATTAGTTCTTAACAACAACTAAAAAACAAATTTCCAGCAAAATAGTTGAATTTTTAAATATATATTTTGAGCTTTAACCAAATAGTTTAATTTTCTACCAAAGTAGTTGAATTTTTAACCTAAGATATGATTTTTTAACAAAAAAGTTAAGTCTTAACCAAATAGTTCCATTTTCAACCAAATTGTGGAATTTTCATAACAAGAGACCATTTAGTTAAAAATTCGTAATTATAGGTTGAAAATTGAATTGTTTGCTAAAACTTCAATTACTTTGTTAAAAATTCATTTTCTTCCCTTGAAAGTTCTCAACTATTTGGTTGTAAATACAACTGTTTCAAAAATATTATTTTTTTATACAACTTTTTGATTGGAACTTAATCTTTCGTATTTAAAAGTCAGCTGTTTTGTTGAAAATGCAATATATTTTCACCTGAAACTTAGGAATTTAAAGCGTTTAATATTGAATTCAATATTTTATCTATAAATATTTCATTTAAACGAATTTATTCTTTTATGATTGCCTTATTTTCGTCTTCCTGAAGTTTAAAATTAATGCAAATTATAAACTTCTCTTATTAGAAACTAATTCAAGTTGAACAGTTTAACAGATTAGCAATAAATATTTTAAACCCATTTTATTTTGAGTGTGCAAAGAATATTTTAAAGTCAATTTAGAATCTCATAAACAAATAAAGTTAATTTTTCAGTTATTCAGTGTCTGTTACTGCTTTTTTTAATTATTCAAAAAAATTTGATACAACTTTTGATGGACTTTTTTAAAAATTTTCTTCTAGTCGATCCGAACCCTGCAAATGAAAAATCATATTTTCATTAAAACTGATCAACTCTTTGATTGAACTATTAAATTTGAAAATATACTCAACTCCCGATATAAGACCCCCTGGCTTACGATATTCCTAGAACTGATGGCCTCCGCAGTTTCGTGATGAGAGGAGCTTCGGGGCCGAAAGAGTGGATTTGCTTAGTCAAGCGTGACAAACAGCTCGAGCGTCGCACTCTCAGTGCGTTAGTTGCATCAGGTTGCATCATGCGTTCAAATACAACAGAAAAGGTCAAGGCAAGAGATGCTCGAAACCGGTCTTATATCGGGTGTTGAGTGCATTTGTCAACTCCTCCGATTGTAAATTAAGTTTTTAGTATTAAATAACAATTATTTTGCAGCTCCAGTTTCAGCAGACGAGAACAAAGTTTTGCACGCTGTGCAAACCGTTGGCCAACTTTCGTCGAAGACAGCAAATCGAGTTTATCATTCTGTAGCGGCCCAGCTAAGAACTGTGAAAAAGGAAGATGTGTCCACCTACATTTCAAATGTTGTCTCGATTCTTCACCTCACGCACTTCCTGAATCTCGGCCATAAAGATGAAGCATCGAGTGCGGCAAATGGTACATCTGAAAAAAGTGCAGAAAAAAAAGATTAATATGAATATGATTCTAAACAACATTCACAGATGATTTCAGTATAAATTGAAAATTTCTCTCGGAAAAGATTATTCTTACCAGTAGTTCCCTCTCATTTAAGATTTCCCACTTGTGTAAAAAATGCCAATTATATTTAATATTTTACACGAACTCTAAACAATACAAATGAACTGAAATTGGTTCGGAATTATAGTAGGAAGATCTTTTCCAGTTAAGAGAATATTGAAAATACATACCGGGGATATTTTTACGTTTAAGTTCTAAGAAAGATATATTTTAGTAGAAATTTTACCTTACGAGTATATTAAATAAAAACACTAATTAATCAAACAAGAAATATTTTTATAAAATTATTGTACACAAAGATTTATCTTCGAGGGTCGAGCTCTTCATTTTTCTTCTGATTGTAACCGCGATAAAATCGGATAAGTTTTCTACGCTTGACAAATTATTTATAAATTTTAGTACATGGTCGTTTGTAAGAAAACAAGTCTCATAATAAATATTTTCGTTTCGTAAAATAACTTGATTTTCCTTTCTCTTAATTAGATCCGTAATTAAGCCTTTTTAAATATTTGATTTAATTTGTAGGCATATCGTGATATTGTGGATTGTTGAATTTTTGCCCGTATATTTAAAACCATTTTGTTTCAAATTGCTTACTTTTTGATATTTGACTGATAATTGCTTATTTTGAATGATCAGCCAATGCTGCTTTATATTAAACATTTGTTCTTTTTTTGAATTAATTTTTTTCAAATTCGATAAGTTAAAAATGGAATATTTTTAATTCAAATAATATCTAAATACGATTTAGAATTGAATAAAAGCTTCTAATTATGGCCCTGTTAATTAGTTAACTAATAAGGCTTTCGAATTAAAATAGTTCAATTTTTTATTGTTCAAATCGATGAATTGTTTAATTTGGAACAGTTGTAGTTTCGTCTTTTACAATGAATATTTTTTCAATTTTTAGTACTCGAATGACAGTTATATTTCGAAAATCATTAATTAATTTATATTAATATTTATATTAATTAATTAAATAGTTATTATATATATAATTAATTTATATTATATTATTATTTATATTAATATATATTACATTAATTATTAATTTTATTAATTTATATTTTATTATTATTCATATTTATATTATATTAATTTTTATGAAATTTATATCATGATTAATTATGTTAATTACATTTGATCAACTTAAAACTAATGTTATTAAATTATTCTAAAAATTTTAATTTCAAACGCTTTTAATTTTTCATTATTTCAGTTCTCAGATAAAGATGCATTAGAAAATTTTAAAAATTAAAATTGTAAAATTTAATAATTTACAAAAGTTAACAATCAAACTTTACACCGAAAAAAGTTAAAATCGTACTTATTTTTTTATTTAAAAAATCCATTAGTAATGTTGAGTTTTCGACTATTGATGAATCCCCCAAAGATGCATATTCTAATTTTTTCAAATTTTCAAACCATGTGGACGATGCTTGAAAATAATATTATATTTATTTAGATATTATATTTTATTTGATTATATATTTATTTAAATATTATTATATTATGTGTATTTTCGAGAAGTTATTATATATTATTACTTATTATTGATATTGTATTATACTATATCATCATATTATATATTTCTTTAAGCCACAAAAACAGGGCACTCGCAGATTTTTGTGAATATTTAAATCAGACCTAATGACTGCAACCCGGCATACAGAACCCACTAGCGTGTTGTATTTTAAAGGCGGAAAACACATTTGAAAAAAAATACATGCATTTTCAACCAAATTGCTGAAATTTCAACTAAAAAATGTGAATTCTCGACCAATAAGTTTAAGAAATGATTTTTCAACAAAAACAAAATTTTAAATGAAAAATGGAACATCCAAACTTTCAGATAAAAAAATTGAAATTGAAACCAAACACATCAATTTTCAACGGGAGAAATGAATTTTCAACTAAAAAAGATCAATTTTCAACCACAGATGAATAGTTGAATCTTCAGTTAAAAAATTAGTTTTTAGCCAGAAAAGAAACGAATTTTCAACCAAATATTTAAATTTTTAACCGGAATCTATAAACAAAAATAGTAATATTTTTCAGAAAAAAAAAACAAGTTTTCCAGAAAGTGAATGAAATTTCAAAGAGGTAGTTTAATTTTTAACCGAAAATAATAAATTTTAACCAAAAATGAAAATGCTAAATTTTCAGTAAGAAAAGCGATTTTCAACAAAAGAAGAAAAGAGTTTCTAACAAAATAGTTAAATTTTTAATCAAAAATAGTACATGTACTTGAATTTTCAGTTGAAAAATTATTTTCCGGCTACAAAAAATGAATTTTCAACTGAAAAAGGCAAATTTCCAACCAAAAATGGGATAGTTAACTTCTCAGTTAAAATATTAATTTTTAGTAAAAAAAACGAATTTTCAAGAAAATATTTAAATTTTCAATCACAAACCAATTCAACCAATTTAACTAAAATGGATAAGTTTTCCAGAGAATGCATGGATTTCCAAAGAAATAGTTGAATTTTCATCTTAAAATGATAAATGTATCACCGAAACTAAAATAGCCAAATTTTCATTGAGAAAGTGATTTTCAACAAGAAGGAACGAATTTTTAACAACGTAGTTCAATTTTCAACTAAAATGGTAATGTGATATTTTCAGTAAAAAAATTAATTTTCAATAACAAAAAAACATTTGTTTATTACAATAGTTCAATTTTCAACGAAGAAAATGAATTTTGAACTACATAAGATAAATTTAAAAAAAATTAAAATTTTTATACATTTTCAAACAAGAAAAATATTATATCAAAAAGACGATTATTCAACAAAATACATATATTTTCAACTATATATTTGAATTATAAAATGAAAAAGATGAAATTTTAACCACAAATAGAATTTTTTAATTTTTAACGAATACAAATGAATTTTCAAATAAGAAGAATATTTTTGTAGGAAGCAAATTTTTGAACGAAAAAGATGAATGTCCAACTAAAAAAAAAAAACATTTTTAACTGAAAAAATATATTTTTTTTTAACAAAATAGTTTAGTTTTCAACTAAAGAAGTGAAGGTTTCGTTAAAATAGATGAATTTCCAAACGAGAAGAGTGATTTTCTATGAAAAAGATGAATTTTTAATCACATAGTTGAATTCTCAACTAAAACAGATACATTTTCCAGTAAAGAAACACCAATTTGAAAAATAATAACCAAAACTTCAACCAAAGAAATTATTTTTCAATAGAAAGATTAATTTTAAGCCAAAAAGATTAATTTTCAACGAAAAGAGATGAATTTTTAATAAAAAACATGAATTTTTAACCCAACGGTCGATTTTTGACCTAAAAAAGACAAAGTTTTAAGGAATTAAATGACCTGTCAACAAATAGTTGAATTTTCAACCACCAATATTAATTTTCAACCAAAAGAGGCGAATTTTGAATAAAATACAAGAATTTTCGAACAAATGCTCCATTTTTGAAAATAATGAGATAAATTTTTGACAAACACATGAATTACAAAAAAATTAGTTCAACTTGCAACCAAAATTTTCAACCAAAAAGACGAATTCTCAACGTCAAATGCAACACTTGATATTTCCACAAATAAAGATTTTAAATTTAAAAGCGGTAAATTCAACCGAAAAGGACAAATTTTAAACAAATTAGTTAATTTTTGTAATCAAAAGGATAATTTTTCAACCAAAAGTGAAATAGTGAATTTGTTAGTTGAAAAAATCAACGAAATAGTTAAATTTTCAACCAAAAGAGACGAATTTTCAACCAAACGTATGTCAAATAATTTTTTAAATAAATTAAAATGGTTCATTCGTTAGTTTAAAAAAAATCAACAAAATAGTTGAATTTTCAACCAAAAAAGAGGAATTTTCAGTAAAATACATGAATTTTTAACGAAATGGTTGATTTTTGATCTAAAGAGAAGAATCTTTACCAATAAATGAATTTTAAAAAAAATTATTGTATTTTGCAAACAAATAGTTATATTTTCAACCAAAAAGACGAATTCTCAACGTATAATGTAATAGTTGATATTCCAACCAAACAAGATTTTAAATTAAAAAGCGTTAAATTAAACCAAAAAGGACGAATTATAAACAAATTAGTTATTTTTTCAAATCATAAAGATACCTTTTTAACGAAAAGTAAAATTTTTAATTAGTAAGTTAACAAAAAATCAAAAAAATAGGTTCCATTAAAGAGAAGTATCTTGAACCAACAAAATAAATTTTTCACACAGTATTCCAACTTTTAGCCACGCAGTTGAATTTTTAACCAAAATTGATTTCCATTTTCAATAAAAAAAATTTGTCTAGAGCAGTTAGTTATTTTTTATATTAAACTATTGATATTTCAGGTTGTGACGTCAGCTGGCAAGATGTCTGCACACTGAGGGCCATAAATAAATTTATTTTTATTTTAATAAATTGAAGACTAATTATTTTTAACCTTAATTGTACTTGGATACTTTTTTAGGATTTTCAAAAGCTATTCAATCACATAATAAAATGGTTACAAAAATATTGATTTTACTACTTAATTGAATAGCTTTTGCAAAATGAACAATAATACCCCATAAACTTATGGCGAAAAATCCTGTATTTTATGGAAAAGTCGTCTTTTTTGTTTAAAAATTAATCTTATTGCTTTAAAATTTATCTTTCTAGATAAAAAATCGTTTTACTGGTTGCTAATTTAACTACATTTTTTAACATTATTTTTTCTTTTACTTGAAAATTGAGCTTTGTTGGTGCAAAATTATTCCTCTTCTTTGAAACTTCATTTAATTTTGTTGAAAATTCAATTTATTTGGTCGAAAATTTAACTATTTTGTTGAAAATTATTATTTTTTTTTTTAAATTCATTTTTTTAACAGAAAATTTAAGTTTAAACCTTTGTTTAAATTCATGTTCAAACGAAAAATGTAACTGTACCATTTCTGGTTGAAAATGTGTCTTTCTGGTTGGTGGAAAATTAATTTTGTTTCTTATAAAAATTCGTATTTTTGGTAGAAAATTAATTGGTTGAAAATTCAGGTTTTGACTGAAAATGCAGTCGGTAGGCTGAAAATTTAAATGTTTTGTTGAAACTTTATTCTTTTTAAATTGAAAATTAATCTTTTGAACTGAAAATGTAATTACTCCATTTTTGGTTGAAAATTGATCTTTAAACTGGAAAATTCATTTCTGTCGTTGATTTTCCATTTTTGTTTGAAAATTTTTTGTTCTCGAAAATTGTTTTTTTTTTTAATAGAATTTTTTTTCTTCAAATTCGTATTTGGTTGTAAGTTTATGTATTTTGTTGAAAATGTCTTTTTCTATTTGAAAATTAATCTTTTTGTTTGAAAATTCATAATTTTGGTTGAAAATTAAACTATTTGAGTTTTGGTACAAAATTTATCTTTATTAGTTGAAAATTCAACATGACAATAATGTTATGTTTGTGAAATTGAGAACTATACAGGAAAACCTGCCCGGCGATTATAATATTCAAATTTTTCTTTCCAAACCTACTTTTTTACATGGTTTTATGCATAAGCTTTTGTTTTTATTTTGTTATAAATAAGCTTTTTTCATTTATTAAATTTGAATTTTCGCAGAAATCGGATCCGAACAGATCGCGCACTCTGGTGAGTGGTAAACTCCCCTGCTACAGACAACACATTTGTACCTTGATTAATACAAGCAGGTAGACCGCCAACCTTTGTTAGGCTTGGACTACCAATTGTCTTGCTCATACCGGACGTTACTACTGGCAACTAAGGTGGCGCCACAAATAGAACTATTTTCACCCCTAAATTCAAATTTCTAGCCCCACAGTCGGCACACATTGTATCGATTCTCGACAGAGCAGTGAAAAGCCTCTGCGAGTTGAGACCCTGGGAGCCTACGTTCGTACATAAATATAAATTCCGGAGCGGTCAGTGATCGAAGTAAACAAGATTTTTCCTGAAATGAGTCAGGGATCAAGGTACATTTGCGTACAATAGCAGTCAGAATCAGTCGAGAGTGGCGCAGCTGCGCAACCAAATATTCGTCAAGCTGGGTGAGTGACTTTTTTTATTTTGACAAGTACCTCGGAAACACTTTCTTATTTTACAACTCTGACATTCGTCTCTATGCGACTATCACTCTCTAGTAAACAATACTCTATCTCACGTGAAACTCGAAAAATTTACCACTCTCACTCCATCCTTCAATGTCATTCCTAAATGAACCGTAAACAACTTTCTTTTCATGAATATAAAAACAGATTTTGCTCTAAAGTTAAGAATCACATTTTTTTATTTATTATGTTTGAATATTTTTAGATTGTTGTAAATCGTGAAAATTCTTTATAATTTGAATGTGTGGTTTAGAAATGTTAAAAATAACATTTAATGATGAAAGACATTTATTTTTATCATTTTATAGTATCAAATAGAATTCAAATTTATTAAAATTAAATAAAAAATAAGAAAATTGACGATTACTTAGGCTAAGAAAAACTTGAAAAAGTTTTAGACAGAAGAGAACGATAATTTTAGGATTTAAATCATTTAAAAAATACACAATTTCTATTTGAAACAACAACGTAAGGTAAAATTGTTGGAATTTTTTTTATCTTTGAAATACAATGATTTTTTTATTAAAGTTACCAATATCCGGTATAAGAGGCCAAAAAACCAAAGATAGCGAATTTAATGACTGTGAATAATAATTTAAAGAACAATAATGATCTAAAAAATCTTATGATTTTCCAAATTAAAAATAAAAATTTTCAAAAAAAATCCGATTATACAATAGTAAAAAGTTGTTTAAGATTATATACTTTCTCAACTTAATCCTTTTTCTTTAAAATAACCGATTTCCGGTGAAAAATGTTGAGGTAATGTGGTAATAAAAAATAAAAATAAAAAACTGAGGTTCTAAAATTGTAAAAATTCTTTGAAATCTATTGATTTTTTGCTAGAAATGCCCATTCCCGTTGTAAAACTTCAAAACATGACCAAAAGCTGTTAGAAAATTATGAATCTTCACTAAAATTAAATGATTTTTTAATAAAAAGTTTCAATTTTTGACCATAAACACTAACATGGAACAAAATACCGATTTTCGATATAAAAGACCAACGAAAATTGAGAATTTAATGACTGATAATTTGAATAATAAGGATAGCCTGAAAGAACTTTTAATTTTTTAAATTAAAAATACAAATACGCGACGAAAAATATTCTTCTAAACTATTTTTTCATTTAAAAATTGGATTTTCGGTGAAAATATCAACGTTAAATTATTCTAAAATTGTAAAACTGCTTTGAAATCTATTTTGATATGTTCAATGGAATCAGCTAGCTCAACCTACAATTGTAAAAAAATGTAATGTTCTTTGAAGTCTATTTTTTGTTGTTGCTAAAAATTCCGGTTTATGTTGTAAAACTTTAACATAAATAAAAATTGTAGAAAAATGGTGAATTTTCTTTGGTTTCAAAATACCAATTATCGATGAATGAGGCGATCATAACCTAATGCTGTTAAAAAATTATCAATCCTACATTAAATCTAATGATTTTTAAATAAAAACTTTCAAGTTATTTAGACTTGGAAATTGTATTACTTTTAAGAATTTAATTGTAATGATATTTGTTAAAAATATCACTTTAAGGTGAAAAACACCAATATAAACTGTAGTTGTTGACAAAATTTGAATATGCTTTGAATTCTAATAATTTTTTATTAAAAATACCAGTTCCGAAAAAAACACTAATATTATCCAAAATTGTTGAAAAGTTCTACATCTTATTCAAATTATAATGATTTTTGTTTTAAAATACTAATTTTGAATGTTAAACAACAAAGTAGCCTGAGATTGTTTATCAGCTATTAATCTTTTTTGAAATCTAATGATTTTTCAAATAAATATATAAAATGTAATGATTTTTAACTACAAAATTATTAGCAGTTTAAAAAAACAAGAATGAACGATCAAAGTGATTAAGAAAATATAAAAAAAGACGAGTAAAAATAATGAGGAAGGGGATTTTGAGGTTTCTTCCTTTTTCTTTGCTCTTCTTTTATTTTTACTTTAAATTCGAATGTAAATATTTAAGAGTTTTCTGTCTAAATCTAATCAATAGCTAATCAATAACAATAATTTAATTTAATTAAATTATTGTTTTTGTTAATATTCCAGAATGACGTAGTTAAATTTAAATGTTGGATGTTAAAAAAGAATCAAAATTTTGATTTATTTTGGATATCATTACTCATATTTTGCTATGATTTTTGATTTAAAATACAAATCTCTTGCTCAAAATGCTAGCGTAGTTTAAAATTTTCAAAAATTTCAAGCCTTCTTCGAAACTTTATGATTTTATATTTAAATTCTTTCAAAAAGATACTAATTTCCAGCGAAAAGCACTCACATAAAACACGTCTAATACTTTTAATAATTTAATATATAAAAAATTTAAAAAAAATCAATCGTAATTAACAAAAAAAGTTGATAACTTAATTGTTTATTTAAATGTTGTTATTTGCATATTTTGTTTTTTCTTCAGTTTTAGGCAATAGTTGTAATTTTCATTCGATTCTAATTTACCAAGTAAAAATAATTGTACGTATTATTTCTAAGTAAAATAATTCCCATAAAAATATGACAAACTGGGTTGTGAAGAACCTTGCAAGGGATAGAATGATCTTTTGTAAATTAAAATTGAATAAAAAATATGAATTTTGCCTGAGGCGGAAGAAAATTCACAAATATGCAAATAACTACATACAAATAAACAAATTATGACCTCAACTATTTTTTTATTATTCACGCTTGGGTTTCTTTTCTAAAATTTATTGCAGTAAGCAATAGGCCTGTTTTTATCAATTCTATAAATCAATTTGAAGATGAAGTTATTTTGAACTTAACTGTATACCTAGAACATTGTTAAAAGGGATTATTTGTAGATTTAATTTTCTAAATGTCAAATATAAAATATGAAACAAGTTCAGTTAATGAAAAGCCAATTAGGTTTTCAACAACAATGATTGCAATAACAATATAAACCATTTTTATTCCTGGAATGCGAAAACAGATTTTTGTCAACAAGTAAACATACCATTTTTCATTCTCTTTTTAGAAATATTTTTAGATTACTTTAAAAAATTATCAAGACACAAGAAAATGGTACTCAGACTTAAATGTCCCAGTTCATATATAAGATAAAGAAAAAATTATTGATACAAGTTGAACTTTACGTTCGAAAGAATATTTGAGAGCCCGGATCAAGGAAGCAGTTTTCAGACTCCTGACCACTTGAATTGAAGTGACCCCCCCACCCTCTACTATAGGCATCACAAAGTTATAACCAGTCCTTTGATCCGGGCTCTCATTTATTGTTCAGGAAACGATCCTCTGGTGGATTCTATCTAGAATATTTTTTTCAGGATTTTGAAGGAATCTCCATGAAAGAAAAGGCAAGCTATTAAGATGGAAACAGAATTACCGGAAAGTTTTTACCGGATACAGGCTGTCGATCGAGCATTACAAATACCGAGTGTAAATTATCTATGGGACAAATCAACGGAAGTTTATGAACGAGTAAAAGGTGCCAGCACTTTTGCGAATTGGGCTTTTGGGACAGTTGAAAATGTCTTCAACACAATGCTCGAAAAATCGTTACCAGTTGCCAGGTTGATGGAAAAGCCAATATATACCTTAGACAAGACTCTGTGTCAAGGTCTTGACTTTGTGGAGGTGAAATTGCCTATCATTAAAGAAGAACCTAAGGAAGTAAGTCCAGAACTATACCTGCATCATATATTATTCATAGTGCTATTTTCAGAAGCCCTTAATGAAATTCTACAGAGATACACTGAATTTATTGATTATGAATTTGCTGTGAATTGAGCAGTGAGCGAACAAAGCATGTTAAATCCATTTTTGAAACAAAATTAGTTATGCATGGTTTAAGCATTTTCAGGACTCGAGAAATATGATTATTGACCCTTGGTTATACTGGATATTTCTGGTGTTTTTGAGATACAATATTTCTCAAATTATTCGTAAATCATCTCAAATGAATTTATGATGTTTTGTGTGCTTACTCCTCAATTATAGAATGTAAGATTGATGAAATATTTGCAGATCTTCGACCGAACCAAGTCAATAGTTTCCAAACGCCTTCGACCTGCTGTACAGACATTTAAAGACTTCAAACAGGAAACAACTCAACGAGTGAGGATTATAACTTTACGAACATATTATAAGGCTCATTATTTAAGGATCTATAGTTGGCAACAGGCTGATAAAATGATGTCGACTGAAACTGGTATCAACATTCTAAAAACTGTTGACAACACGACTGACCTAGCGGAACTCATGCTCGATAAATATCTTCCCGATCCGTTAGACGATAGCCATAAAGATGCAGGTAAATTTTGAATCTGAATAAAAAATATTACGTTAGAAACAAAGGGGGTTTGATGTTTTTTAAAATGATATGGTACCGGGGTAAAGAAAATTTTTGGAACCACAAACTCCATCAAATGGCAGTCGTTGAATTAGTTTACCCAATTTTCTGAAAGTACATGTAATAAAATTTGTAAAAAGATTGAACCCTTTGGTTCTGAGGTCAAGAGATATTGACTCTTTATCAATGCTTATGCTCTTCTATCGCAGAAAATGAATGCAGCGAGCACGCAAAGTTGCACCACACGGTGATAAGACTGAGCGAATTTAGCAGCAGAGCATCGAGAAGAATCTATTTAGCCCTAATTGAAAGACTGCAGCATATGTATAAAATAGAAATTCTAATATTAATTCTCCATGCGTTGATTGTGCTCCAGATAATTAAGAGTTTTGAGTGGATGGTAACTTTTGTCTGTAAAGTGATTAACGACTTAGTTCTCTTTTTAATCTAAGAGTAACCTGTGATAGACAAGTATGTGTAATCCGCGTGCTACATGCTATATACTACTTAATATTATAATGATAATGATAATGACCATGATAATTTATATTTTGTAATCTTTGAATATTGTGACTCTGATATTTGTAGGGACTGAGAAAATATTTTGTATTAAAATAGTCTAATTATATTTCTGACGACCTCGAAGCTTTATTGATATGCAGAGTTATCTTCCTTAACACGCTTCACTGCACTTGCTTATTCTTATTTTTGAAACATCAAGAGGTTATTATGCAGTGTTTGACAGTAACGCGTTACCCGGAAAAATACATTTTTTTAGTAACTGTAACGGTAACGCATAACTTATTTCAAAAAGTAACGGTAACGTTAACAATTTTAATCATCAGGGCCTAAAATGTTTTAAATTTCGGGCAAAACACCTTTCATATGATTCAATTTGAAACGCTTCAAATTCCTAACCTTCCCAATAAAAATATTGCAATTTCAATAAAATAGATGATTATTCCAGGGCTTATTTAAAAACTTGTGAAAAATGTAAAAATTCAAATTTTGTCAGTAAATTTGACACATTGAAGCCGGGGAAATTAGAGAAAACAATAAAATAATCATTTGTTCGCATGTAAAATGTATAAAAAGGGCTACCAATTTACTTATTTTGAATCCTGATAAAAATCGCAATTCAGCTAAAATTTATAGTTTTTAAATTTAAATCTTTTCTGTTGAAATTTTAGTTTGAATTCCGTCTTTTCTGGTAGAAAATTAATCTTCTCGAATCACGCTTTTGTTTTAAAATACATAATTCCATTTGAAAATTCATCTTTTTTGTTAGAAATGTACTTATTTTCTTGAAAATACGTCTTTGTCCGTTGAAGATTCCCCTGTTTTGGTAGAAAATGCAACTATTTGGTTGACAGATCACTTTTTTATCAAAAATCCATATTCACTGGTTGAAAATTCAACTGTTTTCTAAAAATTGGTCTTTTTGGCTTAAAAACTCAACAATTTGGTTAAAAAAGAACCTATTCTGTTGAAAAATCGTCTCTCAAATGAATTCTACTGTTTTTTATATTGAATTAAAATCTTTTTTGGTTATTGTATTAACTATTACATTTTTCGTTAATAATTCGTCTTTTTCAGTCAGAAAAATTCAACCATTTTGTTAAAAGTTGAACTATTTTCTTAAACATACATTTTTTTTGAAGATTCATAATTTTGGTGGAAACTTCTTGTTTAAAAATGATTTTTTTTGGTAAAAAATTCAAGTATTCTTGTTAAATATTTATTATTTTAGTTAAAAATTCATCTTTCAGGTTGGAAATAAAATTACTTGGTTGAAAGTTAAACTCTTTTGTTACATTTTTTTTGTTTGGCTGAAGATTATCCGTTTTATTTCTTTGGTTGAAAAATGAGCCGTTTCATTGAAAACTTGTTTTTTCATTGGATGGTTTTCGGTTGAAAATTATTTTTTTAGCTGAAAATGTAACTATTATTCTAGTCGAATATTCCATCATTTCAGTTAAAAATTCATCTCTTCGGCTGAACATTCATTTTTTGACTAAAAATTTAATTACTCAAGTTTTGGTTGAAAAATGGTCTTTTTTAGTTGAAAATTTGTCTCTTGTGGTGGAAATTAGTCTTCTTGGTTGAAAATTCATGTTTTTGGTAAAAATTCAATCATTCAAGTTAAAAATTCATCATTTCACTTGAAAATTAATTTTTCGGATTTAAAATTCTACTATTCCTGTTAAATATTCACAATTTTGTTTGAAAATTTATTACTTAGTTTGAAAATGTATCTATTTTTTCGAAAGTTAGTTTTTTTTTGTTAAAAGTAATTTTTTTAACTAAAAATTTAACTCATTCTAATTGAAGATTCTATAGTTGTACTTGAAAATTTATCTGTTTGGCTAAACATTAATTTTTAACTTGAAATGTAATTATTTAAGTTTAAGCTTTAAATTGAATTGAAAAAATTAGTTTAATGTTAAATGCATATTTACTAGTTGAAAATTCAACTATTTTGTGAAAATTAGTTTTCTTGGCTTGAAAACTCCACAGTTTGGTTGAAAAATAACCTATTTTGTGAAAATTTGTATTGTTTGAATTGATTCCACTGTTTATTATATTATATGGAAAATCTTTTTTGGTTACTGTATCAACTATTACATTTTTCGTTAACAATTCATCTTTTTTTGTCAAAAAAATTCAACCATTTTTTAAAAACTTGAACTACTTTCTTGAACGTACATTTTTCTGTTGAAGATTCATAATACGAGTGGAAACTTCGTCTTTTTTGTTAAAAAATCTTCCTTTTTTGTTACTGTTTTCTTACATTATTTTTACTTTTCGGTTACTTTTTGAGAGAAGTATGGTTACTATTTCACTATTTTTCGAAGCTTGAGACGAATTTTCAGCAAAAGAGTTAAACCAGCAATAAAAGTTAATTTTGAACTAAGTAGTTTAAGTTTTTACCAAAATATTTGAGTTTTCTACTGAAAAAAAGGATTTAAAAGAAAAGTTGAATTTTCAACCAAAGAAATTAATTTTAAACAATAATTATGAATCTTCATCCAAAGAATTGAATTTTCAACAAAGTAGTTCAACTATTAACCAAGTAGTGAAAATTTCCATTGGAAGACGAATTTCAAATGAAATAGCTGAAATCTTTACTGAAAATTGTTTACCAGAAGAGATGAATTTTCAAACCCAAAATATGAATTTTCAACCAAAGTTTTCGTTATTTTTCCATCAGTCTGTGAAAACTTAGTACCAAAATTGTTGAATTTTCAACAAAAGACATGAATTTCAAACCAAAGAGTCGAATTTTCTACCATTTTCAAACCGGAAAGACGAATTTTCAACAAAAGAGTTAATTTATTCACTCCTGACGTCTCTTCAGTTCCTAGGGAGTGAAAAGGTTTTGTACTCCCAAGGACTGAAAAGTGACGTCAGATGTGAATGAAATATCGTATGCGCCAAGAGAGAGAGAGAGAGAGAGAGAGAGAGAGAGAGAGGCACTTTATCTCCCCATGGGTGCATACTATACTATTTCAACCAAATAGTTTAATTTTCTACCAAAATATTTCAATTTTCTATCATAAAGACGTATTACAAAAAAAAGTTAAATTTTTAACCAGAGAGATGAATTTTCAACTAAAATGATGAATCATCAACCAAACAACTGAATTTTCAACAAAGTAGTTCAACTTTCAAACAAGTAGTGAGATTTTCCACCAGAAGTCGAATTTTCAATAAAATAGCTGAACCCTCGACTGAAATTTTTATTTATCAAAAGAGATGAACTTTCAAACCGAAAATATGAATTTTCAACAAAAATATTCGTTATTTTTTAACCGACTAGTTGACATTTTTACCAAAATAAACAGATTTTTAACAAAATACCTTAGTTTTCAACCAAAATGGATGAGTTCTCAACGAAAAATATAATAGTTGATATTATTTCTAACAAAACAAATTTTAGTTTGAAATGAATCACAGTTGAATTCAAACAAAAAAGTCGAATTTTCAATAAAATAGCTGAATTCTCAACGAAATCAGAATAATTTTCTATCAGAATAGTTCAATTTTCTACCCAAAAAAATTGAGATTTTTGACCACAAAAGGTAAAGTTTGAAACAAAAAAGCAGAGAGAAAAAAATGTCCTATGAGTTGTGGAACTTTTTCAAGTTTGTTACTTGTAAAAATCAACAAACAAGTTACTTTGTAGTTATATTTTAAGAGAAAATTGTTGGTATAACAATTGTTATAAAAATGAAGACAGAGAGTTTATGAAAAATAAACAATGTTATTAATGTTCTAGACGTTTTCCTCTTAAAAATGTCAATATATAAACAAAACTTCACGGTGAGAAGTTTTCATTCAATCGGAAGATTTCTTTTTGCTTTCAAGAGATATATAACCTCGATGTAGACAATGTACAAAATTCAAATTTTTCTGAACAATAGATTTTTGAGGTACAACCGAATTTTGGTTACTTTAGATATTTATTTTTGTACTTTTGTATTGGAAATAATTTTTTTTCAATTTCCATACTCTTTAAACTCAGATGTTTCAAATTTAATATTCTGTATTAGGATGGTTCTATCAGAGAAATGATTCTGAAAAAATACAGATGATGGTGGGAATAGTTTCAGAAACTTTCATAAATTTCTTGAGATCCACATGATGAAAAATTCCCAATACGAAGCTTTTTTACAGTTTCTAAAATATTTATGAGAAATGTCGAATTTATATTGCATATGCATTTCATATTAAATTGTAGAATTTTTAATTTTTTTTTTTTTTGGGGTCACCCATATACCACGTGGACAGTAGAGGGGTGGGGGGGTATGGCAAAAGTCGACGATCGTCCACGAGGGGGTCCGAAGAGGTCTATCCAAAGTCTACGTGGACTAAAGTGGTCCAAAATTTTTTTTCTTCAATTATCATACATCGCCTGCAAATTTGTCCAAATCCCAAGAAAATAAATGTGTTTGAAAAAAATGATATTCAGAGGTTCCGCAAGCCCCGTATAGTTTAACACGTAATTTCCATAAGAAAGCAAGACGATTTTGTATATTTTATTCAGAATCGTCAATGTTAGGTGTACCGAGTTGATCCTGAAATTTTTTCTACAGAATTAGCTATAGAATAGGAATAAGAAATTACTTTTGAAATTCATCCACATAAGTCTGTTTTATAGGGTCCCAAATAAACCCCGTAAGTGAAAAATTGGGTATGGCGTGTTTCTGGTGCTGACTTTTATTGTTTTGAGGTTTCTTTTGGTAAACACTGTTTTTAATAAATAAAATATTATCTAATTGTGACAATTTGATGTTTAAATAAATTGTTCAAACAATTCATTATTGTTTATAGCCATCTTATATTAGAATGGAGTTGAAAAGTCGCGGTTTTATCTGAATTTTTCACCTGGTTCTCAACTTTTCAGTTAGAGCAAGGCAATAATCAATTAAATTCAACAAAAATACTTGGTTTAACCATTCAATATTAAAAATACTATTCTCTTAGAATAAGCCTAGAATGTTGGAGTTCATTCTAAAATTTGCCACTTTTGGTTCATTTTCAAATCATAGTAGGGTCGTGATTAAATCAAGTTAACGTACATAATTGTTCAAACAATTCATTATTATTTTTAATGATATTCTCTTTGAATAGTGTTATAAAGTTGCGGTTTTTTCTGGAATTTTCAACTCTTTTTCTACTTTTCACTTAGAATATGGTAATAGTGACTGAAATTCAATAAAAATAATTTTTCAAAACAAATTATTGTTTTTAACTATCTTGCCCTATAATAATGCTAGATAGTTGCAGTTTTTTCTGAAATTTGTTGACTTTTTGTCTACTTTTTACTTAGTAAGATCATAATGTAAGTTAATAAACATAATTGTTTAATTTAATATGGTTTATAACTATTTTCTCTTATAGAAATTCTACAAAAATATTCTCTCTATTGTTTATTTATCATTTGTTCATAACTAAAAAGCCGAAGCAAAGTGCAAAATTGAAGAAAAACCCGCAAGTTTCTAGCAATGATCTAAGAGAAGATGGTATTCAACAATGATAAATTGTTTGAACAATTATGTTTGTTAACTTGCTTCATTTATCATTTCACTCTAATTATAAAATTCGAAAAACCCGCGACTTTCCAACTGTTTTCTGAGAGAAAATTGCTAAAAGCAATAATAAATTATCAAAACAATGCATGTAAACATCTAGTTATCAGTGAGAAATAGTATCTTATGTACTAGAAACACTTTGTTTAAAAAAATCGCAAAAAAATCATAATTAATGCCAGAATCTCGCAAAACCCAATCTTTCACTTATGAGCTGTTTTTGGATCCCTATAAAACAAACATAGGCGGGTGATATTTAAAGACTAATTATTTATTCGTATTCTATAGCTGATTGTGAAGAGCAATATTGAGTTTCACCTCGATTCAGCTACTATTGACGATTCTGAAGAAAATGTACAAAAACGTATTTTTTTCTTCTGGGAAATATGTGTTTAACTTTATCTGGCGGAAACTCCGAATATCATTTTTTATCGAAGGTCGAGAAGAAATATACTTTTTCATGGATAATTACATGCAAAATGAGCATGAAAAAGATTCACAATTGAAAACCATACATTAAACTACCTCACTTTTTGGAAAATGTAATAATCTAAATGGATTGGTACAGAATCAACCCACAAATCTGCAAATCTGCGTAGGAATTATGTAGAAAGAGCAAGAGGCGAAAAACACGGTTTTTAGTGGTTTTTTTTTTTAAGTCGATCCACCACTTTTAAAAATCTGAAAAAAATCACAGGAATTTTTGAGCCAAAAATACATAACATATTATTTTTTTAACGAGGAGTCGGTCTTTGTTTTCAAAATAAAATTTTTTTAAGTTTTCAAACGGCTGTAAAAATTTGAATTTCGCGCCCAATTTTTTTTCGGCTTGATAGGTTTATAGGGCTTGAAAAACCCTACAATTTGCTTTTTTTTTCTTTTTCCTAGCCCATGGGGATCTAGGGGTCTGAAAATCTATGAAAAGGAGTTTCTATACATGCCGAATATGACGTTGTATTTAGTTATAGAGGTTCCCTACAAGGCAGATTTGACTATCTTATCCGGCTAGACCATTTGGGTCTGCGGATTTCTTTTTAGAAACACATAAAAAACTAAAAAAATATTCACTAATTTTGGTTTGGACTTCTTAATTGGTATCATGAAGCTTATGTTTTTAAGAAAAACCGTATTTTCATATAATTCACAGCTCCTTTTGACTTCGTTGCTTTTGAATACCAAGAATATTCATATTTTCATAAAATATGAAATAAGTCCACATTGACAGAGGAGTCAGGGAAAGACCGTTCGTGAAAAGTCCACGCTTGTCCACGAGGGGTGGGGGCGGGGGGGAACATGTAGTCAAAAATTGTCCACGTGGTATATGGATGGCCTCCTTGAAGTCGTTTCAATTCTCCTTAAGTAACTTGAAATCTCCCGGAATATCGGAAGCCATTTGAATTTACATGAATTCACGCGAAGTCACTTGAAATCACCTGAGTTCACTTGAAGTCACTTGAATTCTCCTTAAGTCACTTGAAATCTCCTGAAATATCTGAAGTTATTTGAATTCACACGAAGTCACGTGAAGTCACTTGAAGTCACGTGAATTTCCATCAAGTCACTTGATGTCACTTGAATTCTCCTGAAGTCACCTGAAATCTCCTGAAGTCAGTGAAATATTCTGAAGAAAATAATTATAGACCCATACTGATTTTCCTATGACACTTTTTTTGAGGCAGTTACCAATTTCGAAAGAAAGACGCATATTAATTTTTTCTTTCTAATTTATTTTTCAGTGCAACTTTTTTTTCTCTATTTCCAAAAAAGGGAGGCTAGGGCATTGTCTGCAGATTGAAGTTTTGAGAACTGTAGTACATTAACTTTTTATTATAATTAGAAATTAGTTGTAACATTATGATTCTATACTTCGGATTAAAGTTAAATTAATGGTTTGTGTTATAGTCCTCTACAATTGCTATCTCAAAATTTTTAGAGATTGCGCGATGATTGCCTAAGGGAGATCCCTCTTTTTCTTTCCGAGTCATATCTTCAATTGCGCCACTGTGCATGTTTATTTTCACTCGTTTTTCGCTCAGACTTATTTTTGTATATATTCCTCGGAGAAGTGTATAATTACGCTCTAATATTGCAAATACGTCACCATTGGACGTTGACAATACCGTTTTTTCTTCGGATTGTATGGGCTCAAGAACCTGATATCTTCCTCTCACTAGAATTGGTTTATCACGAGGAAAAGTGTATTTTCGAATTTCGAATCGCAAATCCGGATGCACGTTGGAAATAAGCCGAATTTTCCGGAATTGATTAGGTTTGAAATCATTTATATGTAAAACAGGCTGCTTCGCAGAAGAGCTCCTGGACCTGGCACGAAGAGAAGACTCAGCAGAAGAAGGAGTCCTGATCGGAGGAGCCAGAGAATGAGGTCTGATAGGAAGAAGAGACTCTGCAGGAGAATGATGTCTTTCAGTAGAATTGTGAGTTGCGGAACGAGGAACGCCCGGAATAGGGTCACCATTAGGTAAACACTCAAACGGTAAACTCAACTCTGCAACAAGAAATGGAGGAGTAAATTTTCCTTGTTTATTATCTTCCAGTATATTTTTCTTTTGTAGCATATTTTTCTCTACTGGCGAGAGAATTATCTAAACTCATTTGGTCAACGGGAAACACATGAGGAAACGCAGGAGGTCAAAATAGGATTTTGCCATTCCTCCCGCGTTGTAATCGCAAAACATTTTCCAGAAGGAAATGTACCAAAGCACGGAAGTAACCAAAATGACGTGCTCTCGTTAACCAAATAATGTGAGGCACTTGAGAGGTGCCTACCTCAATTTTTTATTCCAGCATGTTTTGCCAGGGATATATTTCAACAATAAAATACTCGCCTTTATCACCCTATTCCTCGTTTTCACACTTATGTACGGTCTGACTTAATAAAACCTAATGAGAAAATCCAACTAAAATAAAATCGTGTGGCCTGTTCCAAGACAACGGGTTGTCAGAAAAGAATCTGTAGCAAAGAAGGCGAAGACCGTTCCTTCTCTCGGGAAAGTTATGGCGACTATCTTTTGGGATTCGCAAGGAATAATGTTTTTCGATTATTTCGGAAAGAGTTGAAATATTGAAATTTGTGTATCGTCATTGAATTGTTTCAAAATCGAGCTGGAAGAGAGTAGTGGATGATTTGCCCATAATTTTTTTTATTCAAACGAGGAGGTATTGAAGAAAGGAATGCTTGTTTTGCAGACATGGACAATTCGTATTATTCGGAAGAAATCAACAAATGAAGTATATAAGCCTAAAACGAGAATCCGGAAAAAAATGGTTTGTCCTGAAAAATTAAGAAGTTTTGTTAGAATGCCCAAAAAAATGTCAAAATTTGAGCGAAATCGGTTAATTACATGTATTGCAAAGACCATAGTTTTCTCATTAATTTAACATGAATATGGACTTTATTTGAACTTTAAATATAAATTTTCGGATTACTCACGATAATTTTTTTCAATTATTTAGATAAAGTGTGTTTGCTCAAGTATATAGTTTACCTGAAAAAGCAGGAGAAACATTTTATCCCACCAAATTTTCGACACATTCTAAAATTCAGATTTTTAATATTTCTAACTTTTTCTCTGAGAATACTGGCAGATATTCAAAAACATTCATGTTGATTGAGAAATGTCGCTTTGTTGAAATATTTCAATATACCAATAACATGTGTGAAAAAATTGAGAGACGCGCATTTCGTCCTCTCTATCGATAAAAAACACATACAATCAGTGAAATTAAATACATTTTTTGAACGATTTCAATTTCTTTAAATATTTAAGAGTATTCTTACAAAAGAAGCCAGTTTACGAATTGACGAGTGTTCTGAAGAAGAAGTACTAGAATTATATAAATAAATGTGAAATCATTAAAACAAATGACTTTATTGTTATTATTGATTAGAGAACTCATAAAGTCTAGGAAATACGTTCATTTGGAGACTTACCTAAAAAACTAATTTTTAACAAATAAAAATTGTGTGAACAATCGAAAATCGTTTGAAAGATGACTTGTTATTCTTAAACTATAAATAAATGATCAATTTTAAAAATGAAGGAAAATCAAAAAAGGGTTAATGATTTGCAAAATGACGTAAGATTCAAAATTGTCATTAATGGGGTTCTCGATGGGATTTTCTTTTTGTGCCCAAAAGAGTGGCTGTGGTGACAGAGTTCTATTGTGAATTCCTGAAGGATTTTTGGGCGAGAAACATAAATCTGAAAGTTTTTAATCGATATCTTTGGAAAAAGGGTAGGGTTGCGATCTTAAATTATTTCTGTGACCAGCACATTATTTCTGTCCCTCACTAGACGTTGGAAAAGCATAGGGGTGAAACCTGCATTATTCGATTATTTCATTAAATCGCAAAAATCGATATCTCGAAAACTATTCGAGATATTGATTCAAAAATTTCAGATCCATGTTTTTCGAAAAAAATCTTATCGAAATCAATATTCAGGAATCACGTTAATCAAAAACAAAAGTCAATAATTTTAACATAAAAAATCAATATATATTCGAAACTATTTGAGATATCGATTTAAAACTTTTAAAGTTATTTGAAATTTTCCGATCGGATTAAGACTCTGTCGCCATGGATATCGTTTAATCCTGCACTCCGTAGATTTTTACCATATCTTTATGTGCACATATGGTGCGGATTTCGGATTAATCATTATACATTTTTTGAATTTAATTTTTTTAACACAAACAGCTTGGATATTCCGGAAGTGTGTATTCAGATTAAATTTTACTCATTTCGGACGAATACAAATAGAGTTTGGAAAAAAGCAATTACGATAGAATGCGGATTCATTCGGGCAAATTTTGATTTGCGGTAAGCACAAAAAGATTATTTAAATTATAGATATATTATATTATCATATTCACCAATAGAGTTGAGGATAACCGCCAAAAATAAGACGATAGTGTAAAAAATCTTCATCTTTTCGGATTAGATGTAAAACGAATTGATGAAAAATTGGATGTAAAATGTAACTAATGACTATTCAAGTGCTTCGATAGAATATATAATACCTATATTCTACATTCGTTATCTCAAAAATGATAGGCGTCAACGTTCTTTTATCAGACATTTACATTTAATTAGTCGGCTGGAAGTAATAAAATGTTATTACTGAATTCGCTGAAGCTGACATCACTCATAAAACCAACCATTTGAAGCTTTGATTAAGGAATATAATTTATACGCCAGATGTTGAAAGAATTAGGAATATTTATTTAGTTTTTTCACATTTGCAGTGAATGACATTTTTATGCCGTAGCCAAATTTTACGTCAAGAAGTTCCCAGCGATACGTGCAGACCATGTCATGCACATCCCGAATACCTAGGATACATACTATCTAGGTGTTCTACTTATGCCCGTGTAGAAATTACCTTATTTCACTCAATCCAAAAAGTAGCGCTGAGAAGGCCTGAACCAGTTTTTCTATCTTAAAAACAAAATTAAATTATGATATATATGCTTCATTACCAGTTGACTGGTTAAAAGGTCTCCCAAAGATTTCGCAACATATGAGATTATCAATTACAGCCCGAGCCGATGACTGCCACGTCAGTCGTATGTTTTCACGACTCAGTTTTTAGACGCCCCTGCAGTCTCATAAATTGCTGCTTTCGAATAAAATATGGTACATCTTCCGTAGTTTTACACTACTATGGAAGGATTTAAGAAAATTTCAATAGCTCTCAAGAATTTTAAAGAGTGTTAAGGAATTCTAGAGGAATTCCACAAGATTTCAAGGAATTTATATAGTTAGTCATCAAGTCGGAAAAAGATCATCGTTTACATCATGTCAGGAGCCTATCACGAGGTATAGACCTTATCAATGAAAAATAATGTTCAAAATTCCTCACGAAACTAAAAAAGAAGTGTTCTAGCTCTTTTTTTCTATTTCATGACGAAAAATTGTGCTTCCACCTTTTTCTAAAACTTTGTCAAGCCACATATCAGGACCTATTATAGCTAGAACACTTTATTTTCCTTACTGCTGCAGGCAACGTTTTCCCCCATTTTTTGGGTTTCGTAGCTCTGGGCAGAAACCCTTATAGTTTCGTGACGGTTCTGTCCGTCCGTCCGACCGTCGCACTTTTTTCCCGAAAGGAAAAGTGAGTGGTGGGGGAGTATGGAAGGGAGTAGTGGGGTCAGGGATAGGAATGGAAGTAGTAAGGGATTGTATAGTAAGAGAATGAAGGGGAAGTAGGGAAGGAGAAGTATGAGATTGAGAGGTTTGGGCGATTTAATTGACGCCTTAAGAGGCTAAGAGACCCTTTTTTGTAGGCGCATGGGACCTAGTGTGACTAGTTTTAAGCAAAAAGATTTATGGGGAACTTATATAATTGATGAAATACGTGATTACTGGACTAAGAAGAATTCCACAAAGTTGAGGGGTTTAATAGGACCTTGAAATTACTGAGGTTTCAGTGGATTTCACTTATTATTATTATTATTACACTTTCAAGGGATTTCTAGAATATATTACGGAATAGAACTTAAGTTATTTTTAGAAAATTTGGAATAAATTTTGAACATTTCTAACAATTTCAATAGAAGAAAATCATTATGAGCCTATACTGATTTTCATATGATACTTTTTTGTAAGGGCAGTTACCAAGTTCAGAAGAAAGACACATATTAATTTTTCTTTCTCATTTATTATATTTCTCAGAGCAACTTTTTTATTTGATCCCAAAAAGAGAGGCTAGGGCATTGGCGAAAGATTGAAGTTCTGGGAATAATAGTAAATTAAATTTTCATTATAATTACTAGTTACTTTCAACATTTTGATCCTACTTCGGATCATAAACAATATTATATATCATGAAAAATATTATTGGTTTGGATTAGAGTCGTCGACAATTACTATTTCAAAATTCTTAGAGATTGCGCGATGATTACCTAAGGGAGATGCCTCTATTTCTTCTCGAGTCATTTCATTAATCGCGCCACTGTACATGTTTATTTTCACTCGTTTTTCAGTCAGATGTAATTTTATATATATCCCACGAAGATATGTATTATTACTGGCCAATATTGCAAATACGTCACCATTTGACGTTGATAATACCATTTTTTCTTCGGATGATATGGGCTCAAGAACCTGATATTTTCCTTTCAATAGAATTGGTTTATCACGAGGAAAAGTGTATTTTCGAATTTTGAATCGCAGGTTCGGATGCACGCTGGAAATAAGTCGAACATTTTTGAATTGATTTTGTTTGAAATTATTTATATGTATATAAGGCTGCCTGGCAGAAGGGGACCTGGACCTGGCACGAAGAGAAGCTTCAGCAGAAGAAGAAGACCTGACCGGAGGAGCCAGAAGATGAGGTCGGACAGGAAAAAGAGACTCTTCAGGAGAATTATGTCTTTCAGTAGAGTTGGGAGTAGCGGAACGAGGAACGCCCGGAATAGGGTCACCATTAGGTAAACACTCAAACGGTAAACTCAACTCTGCAAAAAGAAACGAAACTGTGTTCAAACGAAATTAGGTATGCCTTAAAATAAATGTAAGTCATTGATGTTCCAAATTATAATCATAATAAATGTATATGCATTTCATCTATTTCATCATCTTGATCATCTATCATCATCTATTATCATCTATTATCATCTATTATTATATTATATAGTATATATTTTTCTAAACGCTGTCTATTGGTATTTTAGCCCACACGTGAGGCAAAAAGTTCATCCCCGTGGGGTAAAGAATACCAACCTGAATAAAACAGAATTTTTTATTCTATATTGCACAGAAGGAACTCACAGTGTAAAGAAACGAAATAATATAAGTGTTTAAACAACTAATATGCTTAGTGACTTATTTATCGTCACTCTTGGAATTAATACAGACGAAAGTTTCCGATTGCCAGTGCACAAGACACATTTCATGAGCCCATTTTTTGCATACGTAACACTGGATCCATTGCTTGCCTGGGATGCTTTCAGAATAAGCTTTACAACAGGCAGACAATAATCAATTCTTGTTTGACAACTGACGATTGTGAAATAGCCTAATGTCATACAAACTATGAGGTACAAAGTGCAACTTGGCACTTTTCACCCCCATACATTGCCATTATTTACAATCAACATTTCGGAAACAACACAAAGTCTTTTTAACCAGTAAGCTATCTGCACTACAAGAAAACATAATTACGCATCAAATTACATCTAATTCATGACAATGGCACGTAATAATAAGTGTTGGTACCAAAAAGAGATCGAGATGACAGAAGACGAGGTGGAGTCATTGTATATGGTCATCAGAGCTCAGGACAGTGTGTTGGTCGGTGTGATTTACAAACCTCCTGATGCCTCCTACTGCAGGGAACTTGAGACTGACATTTTTGAACTTGTACCGAATTATAAAAAGATTGTATTTACCGGTGACTTAAACACAAATCTTGATGCTACTAACAATTCAACCCACTGTTTGAAATCAATAGTGTTCTCTGTCGGATTATCTATAGTTCCCTATAATACCACTCACCACACTGATAATTCTAGAACATGGATTGACCTAGAGATTGTTGACCATCTACACAAGGTGATTTCTTCTTCTCAATACTCATTACTCTCAAACCATGATATTCTCCGAATCCAATACGAGTTATCCTTTAACCCCACCTCGAGTTCAACTCTTCTGTCCATAGGCAATTTCACAAATATAAATAAAACCGAATTTCTTCAGCATCTCTCTACTTATGTCTGGAAAAGCGTTTTCGCTGAAGGGATATTAATAGAAAAGCGATTTGTCTAACTATATTTTCGCATTCAGCCCTTGACAAATTTGCGCCTCTTCATACGGCCAAAGCAAAAAGAGAAGTCCATTTCTTGCTTTACTTCTCATATCAAAGTTTGATGAAAGAAGAAGAGAAAAAACGTAGGTTATATGAAAGAAAAATGAATAGTAGTATTCAAGCTGGATTTCGTAAATTAAGACTAAGCTCAAGTCGCTTAGACCCCTCAATATGGCTGCTGGATGTTTTGAATCGTATCTTAGTAATCGCTCGGAACGATTACAAATTTATACCGATGAACTTGGTTTACGAACTTGGACACTGCAACTATAACAAATATGCTCATGACTCCAAGCATTACCTCTTCGGACCTATTGCTACTTTTGAAAGCTTACTTTAAAAGGTACAGGAGGATATTGGTCTGGTGGTGCAGTAAACCTTTATAATTAGCGTCACTCTCAACCCTTATACAACTATGGCTTCAACCGTAAGACCTTTCTCTTCATCACTTAAAACAATTGCAACCCTACCTCCTTTCTTAATCGATGGGCTTCTCATTCTCCTTGCAGAACCCGTAAAAATTCAGGTTTCATTCTTGATCATACTCTTACTGTGTTTCTATACACAGACACTTCCAGAAAAAAATGTATAACCGCGTAACTCTAGTGTAACCAGGAAATTGGACAGAAAATACAAAGGCCGGAAGCATATTTCAAGGATGAGTAATGTACACAATTTTATATTAATTTTGTTAAAGTATGATTTTCTAAAACTAAAAACTTCGAATAATTCTGAAATGTTTTGATAAAAATTCAGATTATTGTACCACATGCGATGATGTTGCCCCCCCCTCCCCCGAGCAGGAGGGGGTAATATCTGAAGATACTTTAGAATAGTTGAAGACTCGAAAATTAAACAATGCGTACGATCAGATGACTACTGGCACTAAGAATCCAGTGAACCTCTCTGATTAAACCAGTGACGGAATTTCACTGAGTGAACGAGTGAACTCTTACTGAATGTTAGTGACACACTTCTGGCTGTTTCAACCAGTGAGATTTCACCGCTTCATTTTGAGAGGGAGTATAAAAATATTTCATTCATTCGAAAAAAAGCAGAAATAAAATATCAAAGCAAAATAAAATTGTTTACAGTTTTAAACTGTAAACTGAAAAAATTCGTACAAATTAGTACTTGAAAATATTACAAATATGTCTGAAGTTTGGTGAGATAAAATGTCTCACTTGCTTTTCTCAGGTAAACTATATATCTAAAGAAGAAAGAATTATCCAAATAAATGTAAAATCATTTTTCATCATACTTAATATCATCGCAATAATGCGTTTCTCGCGAAAAATTTTAGCGAAAACCGCATTAAAACTCTGTTGCCACGGATATCGTTTTCTTGCCCCCTTAGATATGTACCATATGTATACATGCACATATAGTTCGAATTGCGTATCAATTATCATACACTTTTTAAGTTCAATTTTTTTGATACATACATTTTGGATTCCCCAAGTGTGTATTCAGATTATATTGTATTCTTTTCGAAAAAACTCAAATAGAGTTTGGAAAAGGGCAATTAGGATAGTATGCGTATTACGCCGGACACACTTTGATTTGCGGTAAGCTCTCAATTGAAAATTATAGATATATTATATTATCATATTCACCAATAGAAACAAGGATAGCTGCCAGAAATAAGACGGGAATATAAAAAATTCTCATCTTTTATAATAAGATAAAAAAAACGAATTAATGAAAAATTTGATATAGAATGTAACTGATGAATATACTTGTGCTTCATTGGATTATATGATACGTATATTCTATAGTCATTATCTCAAAGGATAAATGTGGCAACCTTGTTCTTTTCAGATATTTACATAAAAGTAGTCAGTTTGAAGTAATAAAATGTTTTTACTGAATTCGTTAAAGCGGACACCAAGAATATAGCCAACGACTTGAAGCTTTGATGAAGGGATATAATTCCTTGAAGATATGTTAAAAGAATTATAAAGATTAATTTCATCTTTTGACACTGTCGGCAAATGGAATTTTTATCAAATGGTTTGAAAATTGATAGGTATAGGAGGAAAAAGTAGAGAAGGGAAAGTATGAAATGAAGAGATTTGATCGACCTAATTAACGTATCAACAGTTTAGATAATATGCATTCGGAACGAGATATTTACAAAAAATTAATTTTTAGGACGTTTTCCTGAAATTTCTAAGCATTCTTGTTTCTGTGCTATCCGCAAAAGTAAGGCCTTCCTTTTGATGCTGAAGCAAAGGGGTTAAGCAGGAAAATTTATGGAGAACTTATATAATCGACAGAATACGCGATGACAGGATAGGTAATGCGTAATACGGGATGCCACCTTATTTCTAGAAATTTCTTTAATTTCATTATAGGATTAGAGAAGGAATATTATCTACAGTACACTATTTTTTGTTGGAAAAATGAAACGTGTTTTATATCTATGATCTTTTTTTAAACGACACCCTTGCCCGCGGCCTTTATTTCAGGGCCTATCCACTTGTTTTTTGACAATATTAGGTCTCGGTAATTCATTTTAAGTTTCTATTCATTTTTCTCCTAAAATATTTGGATAAGAGGAAAACTATAATACATTTTAGTTCGAAATTTGTATTCAATTATATTAATGGTTTGGACGATCATTGTCTACAAATACTATTTTGAAATTCTTTGAGATTGAGCGGTGATTCTCTAAGGGAGATGCCTCCATTTCTTCTCGTGTCATATCTTCAATTTTGCCACTGTACATGTTAATTATCACACGTTTCTCACCGAGATATTTTCTTGTAAATATTCCACGAAAATATGTGTTATTACGCTCCAATATTGCAAATATGTCACCATTGGATGTGAATAATACCATTTTTTCTTCGGCTGTTATGGGCTCAAGGACCTGACATTTTCTTTTCAACAGGATTGATTTATCGAGAGGAAAAATATATTTTCGAATTTGAAATCGCAGATTTGGATGCACGTTAGGAATAAGCCAAACATGGCTGAGTTCTTCATATTTAAAATGATTTATATTCAAAGAAGTATCCGTGCCTGAAGGAGACCTGGACCTGGCACGACGAGAAGACTCAGCAGGATGAGGAGACCTGACCGGAGCAGGTAGAAGTTGAGGTGTGACAGGAGGAAGAGATCTTTTAAGAGAATCATTTTCGTCAGCATCATAAGAAGGTCCGGAACGAGGTACATACGGAATAGGTGCGCCATTAGGTAAACAGTCGAACGGTAAACTCAACTCTGCAACAATAAGCGAAGGATTAATTTTACCTTGTTTATTCTCTTCGAGCATATTATTTTGTCAAGTCTGGTACCGAAGTAACGGAATTCTGATTTGATAGAACCCAATGAGAAAATGAAACTATTTTTGGTTGAGAGTTAATTCCTTTGGGACGAAAAGTATACTGCTATCTTTTTGGTTGCACTTTCAATTATTTTGTTGGAAAAATCAAATATTTTGGCAAAAAATTCAATAACTTGGTTGCAAATTAACTTTTTTGTTAAACAATTTAGAAATCTGGTAGAAATTATATATTTTCTTGGCGTGAAAATCTGTTTTTGTTGACAATTCAACTCTCTTATTCAAAATTTGTCTTTTTGGTTTGAAAATTGACCTCTTTTGGCAGATATTTAATACGAATTCCGTTTCACTGGTGCAACTTTTTGAATTCCATTTTTTTTAACACACTCATCTTCCATTCCCCAATAGTAAATTCAGATTGAATTCTCGTTCATTTTGAACTAACTCAGAGTTTCGAAAAACGCAATTGGGATAGAATGCAGATGAGGTCAGACAATTTGTAATTTGCAGTAAAATTTGAAAAGCTGATTCAAATTATTGATAAATTTAACTATTATACTTACCAATAGAATTAAGGAAAACTACCAAGGATAAAACGAGAGTATTAACAATCCTCATATTTTATAATTAGAGTAAGAACCAGTTAATGAAGAATTTGATAAAAAAATGTAACTGCTGAATATTGCAGTGCTTCATTGTATTTTCTAATATATATATGTATATATATATATTCATCCAGTACTCGTTATCTCATCGACTGTAGGCATCAACCTTGTCTTTGTCAAGTATTTACATTTCATAAGAGTCACTTTCAAGTAATAAGCTGTAGCTGTATAACATAACTGTAGATAAACGAATCTTATTTCTACAAAATATAGTCAACGAATTGGAAAGATGAATTTCGTCTATTCCCATTATGGTCGAATAAAATTTTCGATCAAATCGTCTAGAAATTAATCAGAGAAGACGAATTCGACTTGAAAACAAAACAAAAAAAAACATTTTCGACCATTGTTCACCTATATATCATATTTTATAAAAGCGATTAACATCATTTTTTGATGAGAACTCATCACGTGTCTCGTTATTTGCACTTGATTTTGTCCAAAATGTTTATCTGTTCTACATTGTGTTCAACATTATTATATCGAATATATATTACATTTATTTCTGTACCTCAACCTGGGATTGCTTATTCAGATATTGCAAAACAAAATACAAATTTACAGCTATCAAGGAGAATGTATCATTTCAATAAATGTATATTATTATAATTCATAATATGAATTGCTATTGAATCAGACGTATTCTTATTGTCTTGTTTTTATCATTGAAAAAAATGCGCATTATATAAAAAAAAAACAATTTCCTTACTAAAAATTTCATTGAAACTTGTGTCGTTGTCCCACAAATTTAATTAACTCATTTTCAATGCTTTTTTTACGACTTAAACCAAAAATACGCATTCTAGTGTGATGTTATTTCAAACAAATTTATAGATACAATTTAGGGAAAAATGTTTAAAAATAAAATGTTGTTATAACTTGGGTCGTTTTTCAAAAACGTTAATTTCTTCATTCCTAATTTAGTTTCATTATAAAAGTTTATATAAAATTTGCAGATCTTTTTTACTCGCCCAACTTTTGTTTATTCATTTTCTCTAGAACCTTTTTGGGTGAACTACTTCGGGCTTCTAATTGTTTTTCGTACCTTGCGTCGCTTCCCAAATAATGTTATTACTTATTTCTTATGTTATTTTTTGCGATTAACACAAAAACTACTCGTTCAATCAAAGAATGATTAATGAAAAATTTTTTGATTTTTTTTTATATACAACTTTCGTTTCATCATTTTTTTCTTTCAGTATATTGTAATCCCATTGTAGTAATGTAAAATTGATATTATTTCTCATCAGATAACACAGTATCATACACTTCTCCAATTTTTGTTATCAACGCAAAGTAATCCATGAACTATTTTTGACCTTCAGGAAAAAATTATTCAAGTAAGCTTTCAACGTCATTCATTTTAGCTTTTGTGAGACCGACTTTTGAAGGGGCAATCTTTCCCATGTCTCTGAGCCTAATGCTCGGTTTAATACTAAACAAAGAAGGATTTTCGATGTAATAATGATCAAAAAGCTGAACACTGCCGTTCGGTAAATATTTCATTACACAAGCCTGGCTGGATTCTGATAGCTTTTGGAATTCGTACGCTTCCTTAAAAAAATTTTTCAAAATCGTGCCAAATATTATTTGCTGATTCTATCATAATAAACGAAGGATCGCAAGAATCTTTAATTAATTCAATGTATTTTGCCGCTTCTTCAATTTGCTCTAGTTTTTTTTGCGAGTATATACCAAAATTTCGATCACAATAACAACGCGAGTGCCCGCGAACAGGAAAAATGAAAAATATGAATACTGTGTAACTTCTATTTTGTACGCCTGTTGCATCAGAAAAAAGTACAATCCTTGTGAAACGAGTTTCAAAAAATTCTTTTCCAATTACATGTCGTAAAAAACTGCACACAGAATTCGCCTGCATTTTCGCCCTACCTTCTGAGAAAGGAAACATGTAACTGTCTTTTGAGGTAAATACATGTACGTTAAATGAATATAACCAGATTGATCGTTCATCGAACTGTTCTGAAACAGGAATTTTGGGCAATGGAAGATTTTGTGCGTAATCGAATTCACACCAAAGAACATTTTCTTCTGCAAGCAGTTCTTTTTTAAAAGCCTGATATTCTTGAACGCTTTTTTTTGTGATTTCCAATTTCATCAGATTGTACACAGCTTGTAAGGAAATTGAGTAACATTCTTTGCAAACGTGTGTTCTCGGTAATTCAAATGAAAAGTTAATATTATGGTTGAAGAAATTGTTGTAAGTATTTTCGTGCAAATCGAGTTCACTTCCTGTCGTAGCAGCATGAAATTTCAGAAATTCCTCATACATTTTGCGCAAATTTATTTTCGGATTGATCATGTAGTTTAGAGATGTTGATTCTCAACTATAGTGAGATTGTTGATGTGACTTGGACAGACAGTGAAATTTCATCAATTCCTTAACATCATCAGTCAATTTGACGCATTGATTTTCATGTTTACCTCTTATCATCTAAACTTTCCTCAGCCACAATATTTTCCTGAACGCATTCTAACCTTCCTTCATCTACATTCAAAACGTTACACAGAAACTTCTTGCGTACAATAATATTTTCTTCATCATTTGAGAAATGATGTGTCCACGTGATTAGACGCGGAACATCGGTAGCACTCAGTTGCGAAGGGTCCTTGCATTGCATTAACGCGTTAAGGAACAATATTTTGCTTGGTGTAGTCTCCCAGATTCCAGAATTGGTCATGAAAGGTATTCTGTGCGAAAGTTGAAATCTTCAAAAAACATTTCTTCTTACAGCGGTTTTGAACGGGTACAAAATGTCTTGCAGAAACAAGTTTCTTAGAAGTAGAGACGTACTCTTCGCCCTGCGTTAAAATAATGTTGTTTTGAAAACCCTCATTACGGAATTATCACTGAAATTATTACCGAAACACGCTTTCATCACAATATCCGTACAGAAGTTCAAAATATAAAAAGCGGAAACCTAATTTTTTTCAGCTTTTATCGAAATATAAAAAAACTAAATAATATACGTACTCCACTTCTGCACGTTTTCTTAACATTTCTAGCCCACGCTTCTTCATTTGTTGTTCTTTTCCTCCCTCTAGAAGAAACTTGAGATTCACTTCCCTTTATAGAAATTTGAAAATTCGTTTTGATAATAATTTTATTATTATAAATTATAAATTTCTTTTTTACTGAAGCTCAAACTCGCAATACGCGTACGAAGCGCACACTTCGGTGCTCAGAACAGAAATGATCTATTTTGTTTTAGCAGAAAACTGCAATGTTTTGGCTACTCATTGGATCAAGAAAGCTGAAGGGCGTTTGAAGGTCATCTAACATCTGAATAATTCTATTTCGAGTTCATCGCACCGCCGTATAAGGAAAGACGTTCCGAATCGGTATAATACACGCATAGAAGATCAGTCGCGTGCCGAAAGTTTAGCGCTCACAGTTTTTTACCTATCAATTTATTTTAAGAAAGCTTTGTAGAAAACTTCTTTGTACTTTTTTGAATAACTTCTCTGCAGAAACTTTCTGCTTGTCCCAACTTGCCTCGACAAACGAAACGCTCAAACTTTCTGTGGAACGAATTATGTAATAGTCTGGAAAATTATTTGTTATATTGTTATAAATGAAGTTGAAAATTTGTATCACTGACCGTTATAACGAGAAAACTATAAGGAATGCTTTCTATAAATTTTATAAAGAAATTCCGAAAACTACGGAGTTGAGCACGAGTTGAAGACAAAAATCGAATTAAAAATTGACTTTGTAGAAAAAAGTTTTTTGCATATTTTGATTTTCAGTCGTCAGGGGTCAACGCCACCGTGCTAGAAAAATCTGTCTTGTTTTTTAAGAAAAATTGTAGAAACACAATATTATCAAGTCAATCTGTGCAAAAATTCTATTTTTGCACGGAGGAAATTTGTGTGTTAAATATTGCATAACTTAGTTCGGTAAACGGAGGACATTACGGCATTATATTTAAATATCACTTTCAGTCATGTAAAATGAAATAGGGTAATATTTGATGTGAAAATATGAATTATTAATATAAATTCATTAAAATTTAATTCGCGATTCAGTAAGAAATAATACAACAATATATCAGAGATTACCTGACAGTTGGGTAAAATAAGATGTCGATTACCTACCAGTTAAGTAAAATTAGTCAAACTGTTAGGTACAGTTTCAATCATAGAAAACAAAGTCTACCTTTCTAAATATGTGAATTCTACATCCCAGTCATGTAAAATTTCGTACGCCAGCAAAAAAAAAACATTCTTGCTACAAACTGATTCTGTGGAAGGTCAGCCACTACTAACAAACACATGCTTACACATATCGTGCAATTCATTAGTATATTGTTGGTACATGTACACAATTTAACTTAAACAATTACATTAAATTACGATACATTACATACGATCTAGTCGTACGCTTTTAACGATATTAACGCTATTAAAAATCGAAAACGCTGTGACAGGTTTCGAACCACCTAAACTACGTTTAACGCGTTCTATCGCTAACAAGTAAACCTCACGGGTAACCTAACTCTTAGAATATCGGGGAAAAAATCTCGGCTATAAAGTTAAAGTACAAGTACGTCCGGGCCGTACAAAAAATATCTTGTCCCCGTTTCATCGAAATTTGTTATTGTAACATTCTATCAATTAGCGGGCTTATAAATTTATAGGAAGTAAATAAATACATTGAATAATTCTTTATTTGAAATTTTATAACCTTCAAGCTTTAAATTATTTTATTTGCAATACTTCAAACTTTTGCATGGTCTACTTTTTGAGAATAATAGAACATTATGAGTGCTGAGCGCACACTATGTAATTACCCTTTCTTTAGAAGAAGAACTTGGTTCATTTTCCAACATTTTTGTATAGATTTTACAAAAAATCGTATATTATTAGCGAGGAAATTCCTGCAGTGAATTCAATATGAATGACAAATTTTTCCACTTACAATTCTTTCTTTTGGTGTAAGATTAGTTTTTTTTATTGATAATAATTTTTTTTCAACTAAAAAGTCAACTCGATTTTGTTTTGAAATTTTTCTATAGACATTTGATCTTTTTGGTAGAGAATTTATTTGTTTTCTTGAAAATTTAAATACTTCTACGGAAATTGAAGTTATTTGCTCAAAAACTTATTTCTCTATCTGAAAATTTAACTAATATATTTTTTTGTTGAAAATTTAGCTTTTTCAGTTGAAGATTTACCTATTTTGTTGAAAGTTTATCTTTTTTTGTAGAGAATTAACCTTTTCAGTTAAAATTCATGTATTTCATTCAATTTCTTTTGTTAAAAAATAGTTTTTCTTATTGAAAATTAATCACAGATCACAGAAGAAAGTTTGAGAGTAGGAGAGAAGGTTTTCTGTGCATTTGTTGACCTAGAAAAAGCATGTGACAAAGTGGATGGAAGTAGACTCTGGGAAGTCCTTAAAGATTACAGAATAAACGGATGGCTCCTACAAGCAATATAAACAATATATGCGGGTAGCAAAGCGAATTGGGAACTAGGTACGTGGGTTAGCTTTCGCGGATGACAAATTTATTATGGCAGAATCAATCGAAAACTTTCAGATAATGAATGAGATTAGAACAAGTTGCTAAACACGTTATCTGGGGAGCCTATTCACTAGTGACGGAAAGATAGATGGGGAGTTATATAGGCGTATAAACAAGGGTAAGAAGGTTATCGGTAGAGCAGGGTCCATTATCAGAAGTAACAACATATCAAAAAAAGTCAAAATGGCAATACATAATTCTATATTTGTACCCACTGTACCATACTGTTCCTACGTCAAATATGCGGGAAAACACTGATGGACAAAGCGAGTAACGAAACAATCCTCAAAGAATGTGGTGCAAAAGAGACAATAGTTGACGTATGTGAAAAAAATTAGTTAAGATGGTACAGACGTGTTGAAAGAATGAAAGATGCACGACTGTCCAAACAAGTTTATAAAGGTAAAGTAAATTTGATGAGACATAAGAAGCCAAGGAAACAAGAGAGCTTGCATAAGAAATGCATGGACGTGAAGGAAGCTAGAGAAGTATGCATGGACAGAAAAGTGTGGAGAAGAATAGTTTATAAAAAGAATGTGAGTAGAGTAAATGACGCCTGAAACAAGGACCTTGGATATTGATGGGCCCAAGTAAGGAATCACACTTAAAAATTTGGTGAGGCTCTTTACTTAGGGTGATTTCTCGAGAGAATGATCAGCAAACTGGGTCGGAGCAGTGTTGTGGAGCGAATGTGTTATTTAAATATATAACACGAGAATTCTAGATCGATCTGAAAAATCTATACCTCCTACCTCGTATTACTTCTTTCCTCGCCAACTAAGGCACGCCTACCCCAGAAGGGAAATGGCTTAATGGTATAATGATGAAGAATAATACAATTTATTTTTTTCAATAATTGTAAAAAAAAAAAACATTTCTTGTCCGTTTTCAAAAAAGAGGGGCTAGGGAATTGACGCAAGATTAAAACCTTGAGAACGATGATACATTAACTTTTTATTTTAACCACTAGTTACATGAAATATTCTGATCCTGCTTCAGATCACAAACAATATCAAATTCATTTTTATACATTTTTTTATTGAATTAAGTATTGTGACGAAAGTCGTCTACAATTACTGTTTTAAAATTCTTTGAGATTGCGCGATGATTGCCCAAGGGAGATCCCTCCATTTCTTCTCGACTCATATCTGTAATCGCTCCACTGTACATGTTTATTTTCACCCGTTTTTGAGACATATATTTAAGGATAAAGATTCCACGAAGATATACATTATTATTCTCCAATATTGCAAATACATCACCATCGGAAGTTGATAATACCGTTTTTTCTTCGGTTGGTATGGGCTCCAGGACCTGATATTTTCCTTTCAACATAAGTGATTTATCGCGAGGAAAAGTGTATTTTTGAATTTTGAAGCGCAGGTTCGGATGCGCGTTGGAAATAAGCCGAACATTCCGAAATTCAGAAAATTTAAATTTGTTTATAGATAAAGATGTCTCCCTGCCTGGAGGAGACCTGGACCTCTCACGCCGAGAAGACTCAGCAGGAGGAGCAGTCCTGACCGGGTGAGCCACAAGATGAGGTCTGCTGGGAAGAAGAGCCTCCTCAGAAGAATGATGTCTCTCAGTAGAATTAGAAGGTCCGGAACGCGGAACAGCCGGCATAGGGTCGCCATTAGGCAAACACTCAAATTGTGAGCTCAACTCTGCAACGAGAAACGGAAGATTAAATTTTCCTTGTATATTTTCTTCTAGCATATATTTCTCATCTGGCATATTTTGCTCTTCCGAAGACAGAATTATCTAACCTCATTTGTTCAACAGAAATCACATGATTATATGTAGGAGGACAAAACAGGATTGTAAAAGCTCCCGCGGTCTAATCCTTAAACATTTTCCAGCAGGAAATGTACCGAAGCATGGAAGTAACTGAAGTAAAGTACTCTCGTTACTCAAATAATATTAGAAATTCAAGTGGCGCGTAACTTCATTTTGTATTTGGGCATATTTTTCTTGGGATGAATATTTCTACTGGTTAGAACTAACCTAGAACTCCTTAAAGTTCACTATGAATTCTTTGAAAGTCTTTGGAATCCAGCGGACAAAGAGATCACGTTGAAGATCAAATATTTCGGCAGATAAAATAAATTCGGCAAAAATTGCCGAAAGATAAAAATAACATACTAGAATTCTTCACCCTACTTATCATTTTTCCACCAATATGCGTTTCGAATTAAAAAAACACCGAATAAGACAATTCAACTATTTTCAATTGAACATACGGGTTAATACTTCTAATACTTTGATGAAAATATAATTATTCTATTAGATAATTCAACTGTTTCGGTGAAAAATTCAGTTGTTTGTTGGCAAATTAACTTTTTTGTTGAAAATCTAGCAATTTGTTTGATATTTAATTTTTTATGTAAAAATCTCTTTTGGTTAACAATTCAAATTTTCTTTAAGAAATGTGTCTACTTGGTTTAAAAATTTATCTCTCCTGGCAGAAGTTAATTATTTTTTTGTTGAAAATGCAACTGCAAATTAATTCCTGAATTGATGCAAATAAAATAATTCCGTTTTCGTTCAGGATTCGACTATTTTGTTGTAAATTCGTCTTCTTTGGCTGAATTCGACTACTTGAAAATTGGAGCAAAAAATTGAAGGATTTTGTTGTGAACTCACCTTTTCCTGGTAGAAAATTACTCTTCTTGATTCAATATCTATGTATTGGTTCAAAAATTCAACTGTTTGGTTAAGAATTCATTTCTTTATCAAAAACTCATAATTTTTCGAAGTTGGGTTGAAAAGTCAACAAGTGGTTCAAAAAAACAAACCACAACTAGATATTATTATCAAAACGAATGCGATAGTGTACTTGGTTTTTCGATCCGAAGCTTAGTTTGTTTATAAAAATTGCAGAAATATTAAAAACAATACAATTGTTTAACAAATTGTTTGAACAAAAAACAAAAAATACACACCGAGATATTTCCGGGACGAATCTAAAGGTGTTTTTAGCTTTTTTAATATGACTCTTAGTTTTTGACATTTGTATCAGAGTAGGTACATTTGTGTAAAATTTCACGCCCCCCTCCCCCGCCATTTTTAAGAATTGACAGATTAGATTGGCCTCTGTTATTCCCTTTTACTGTCCTAAAATGAAGGTCAAGTTCGTTAGCTAGCCATTTTGGATGAAAATGCGAAGTGCCATTTTGAATGAAAAAAAATTATGTAACAAAAGTTGCTCACCCGAAAATATATCAAATTAATAATAATAAATAAATTTGCACTTTATTTTGCAATATTTGAATCTGCAATGCCAGGCCAAGGCACATAAATAAATCTAATATACATTTGATATGGATGTATTGAAGACAATGTAGAAAAGTTCAGATTTTGGACCAAATCGAATGCGAAGGAGCCAAAGGAGCTTTAACAAATGAGAATTTACAATAATCAAATTACAGTCATCGATGCTTTGACATTTAAATTTAGAAGGTCTGTGAATAAATTTTGAAAGAAAGGATATTCTATTCAGAGAGGTGATTGCGATCAACAAACGAATTGGAACAGCGTTGGACGGAGTGTACAGGCTTGAAAAGATACTGCAATGCAAAATAAAAATGGTTTGTCCTAAAAAATCAAGTAGTTCTCATTTCTGCACGGGCTTCCTAACCAACCCTGGCAGTTGAAAATTAATTTCTCTAGTTGATTATTCAACAATTTTATTGCAAATTTGTTACTTTTTCGTTGAAAACTCCTTTTTTCAACTAAAAAGGTAGCTATTCCGTTTTTGGTTGCAATTGTATATCTTTGCTTTTAAATTTGTTTGTTTTGGTAAAAATGATAGATGTTTCGTAGGTTGCTCTTAGGTAATTCATTCAAACATTTAGACAAATGTTGCGCAATTATTTCAATAATGTGTATTTGTTGACGTATATAGTTTACCTAGAAAAGGCAGTACATAGTAACAGTTTCACGGATTTCATGCAAATCAAATAAATAACTCACACCAAATAAATCTGTTGAAAAATTGAGAAATGCGCATTTTGTCCTGTCTACCGATAAAAACGTATAAAATTAGTAGAATAAAATATTTTTTCTGGGAAATCGAAGATTTCGAAGAAATCAAAAACAAAGCACTAACTAAAAATATTTCATTCTTTCCAAAAACGGCAAGAATAAAATATTTAAAGGAATTAAAATTGTATAAACTGTTCAAATTTGTTTAAACGTTCACAAGCATATCTAAGAAAACAAATTTGTACTTGAACATATCAAAATCTGTGGAAAATTACCTTACATAAAATGGGTTTTCTGCTTTTTTCAGGTGAATTATATACTCGATCTGGCAACTATTATTTGAATAATTGTAAAATCGTGTAAACAAATTATTTTATTGTTATTATTGTTCAATGTACTCATAACGTCTAGAAAATGGGTTAATTATATAACTATCGGAAAGCGTTAATGAACCGCAATATTACGTAAACCTTTAATTAGTCACTTATGGGGTTTTCTTTGCAAACTCATAAAAGCAGCTTAAACTCATTCACTTTTAAAATTTATTATTGGTTTTTATTTTCCTACGAATTTTCCAGAATATACTAAAGTAAGGAATCATCTGTAACGCATCATCGGGTTTACATATTAGATGTATAAAAAGCTGGGGGGGGGGCCCCCCCCCCCCGGGGGGGGGAGGAGGGGGAAAATTTAGAGTTTTTGTTTGGTTTT
>CAKNXH010000099.1:221159-235381 GCA_932178445.1 Andricus quercusramuli | reverse complement strand
CCCCCCCTATATATTAACCTATTTCGGTAAAATTTGAAGATTTTTTTTTGGCATTCGAACATAACTGGCGGGTAAGAGCAAAACAATTCTAAAAAAATCAACCACGTATAAATAAAAATCGCGCTAGGCGATTTTTATTTATTTTTTAAAACATAGAACATTTGTAGTATCGAACACTACAAAATGCACAAACTTCTGCATCTGCTCCTACTTCGATGACCTTTTTTTTTTAGATTTTCTCGTCCTAATGAGAAGGTATTGGTTTTATGTAAAATTTGACTTAGCTGGTTTTAATTAAATCTTTACGTTTCAAAACCCCCTGAGTCCGAAAAAACCGACCAACGGTTCTGGTTGTATCCATCAGAAAAGCTTAAAAAAAATGAAAAATTCACTTTTCGCTCAAACTATGTGCAAGATAGGAAAAAACTTGTCGGAAATGAAAAAAAATTTCATTTTAAAATTATCTACAAATTCACTGATGACTATTCATTGATAATACATTTTTTTTTAATCATGATAACGCTTTTCGCAAAATAAAAAATGCCATTCTTCGGCCAAACTATGGGTAACAAGAAAGAATATTAATGAGCAAAATGTTCCCCTTCAAAAAGGTCTAAGAAATTGTACTTGAATAATTTTTCAATAAGACGTATAGTTTTTGTTTTAATCATGATCATGAAAATACTTATTTCCGAATTCCAATGCATATTATGAATTATTATAATATGAATTTGTTGAATTCATATATTTTTCAGGGTTGCTGAGAATGAAAATTAGTGCGAAATAAGAAAGAAATATTAGAGTGATCATGAAAAATAATGTGTGTACATTATTTTGCAATTTCTGAATAAGCAGTACCAGACCGAGGTACAGAAATAAATGTAGTATACATTTGATATAATAGTGTTGAACATAATGTACAGAAATCCAGATTTTGGACAAAATTGAGTGTGAAGCACGAGGTTCGTGATGAGAATGTGTTCATTAAAACTCAAAGGAGCTTTAACAAATGAGAATTCACAATCACCAAATTACAGTTATCCATGCTTTGACCGTCAATTTTAAATTGTATGTGCACAAATGTGTGGGAAATCTAAAACCCGTGCGCGTAGCGCCAAGTAAATACATTATCGAGCGCGAAGCGTGAAACCCAACTAGGCGCACTCAAACTTGTGAGCGAAACGACGCGCAAGCGCAGCTGCCGATGAGAATGTGCATGTGCAGCGGGCAGATTTTTCTTATGTTGAAAAATCGACTTTGGACTGAAGTCGAAGTACAAGATTATCTTGTGTGAGACCTTTCAACCCTTCTCTCCAATAAGAAACAGTAAGATTTTATCAAACCCTCCGCACCCAAAACCTTCTTACGTAATTTGATGACGTACACCACATGTACACTTTTTGAATTTAATTTTCTCAAACACACATTTTTGGATACCCAAGAGTGAATTCAGATTAAATTTGTACTTATTTCTGTCAAGCTCAAATAGATTTTGGAAAAAAACAGTTAGGATAGAATGAAGATTAGATTGGACAAATTGTAATTTGCGGTAAGCTTGAAAATCTAATTAAAATTATAGATATAATATATTATGATATTCACCAATAGAATGAAGGATAACTCCTAAAGATACGATAAAAGTGTGAACAGTCCTCATATTTTCTAATTAGATGAAAAACAAATTGATGAAAAATGTAACTGATGAATATTCTAGTGCTTGCATCGGTTATATAATACGTGTATTCTATAGTCGTTATCTCCAGAAATGTGGGCGTTAAGCTTGTTTTTCTCAGATATTTACATTTCATCAGTCAGTTTCAAGTAATAAAATGTTATTACTACATACATTCGTTGAAACAAAAAACTAATTTTTGACCTCTGCTTACTTCTATAACATATTCTGTTGAACCGATCAGCATAAAATTTAGATGAGAACTGTGTGGCAACATATTCTGGGTACACATTGCAAGAATTTTCTATATGTCGAATAGTTTTTAAAATTTCACGTATTTAGTGTTAAACACAACCGTGATTAGCCTTTTCTGTGCACGATACGAATCGACAATTTCGCCCATCCTCCGACATAAAAAAACAAATAGCACGGCAGACAAATATTTAAAAAATTTCAAGTGTTAAGTTTGAGATGGCCTCGTGAAATCCTTTCGAATCTTTTAAGATAGACCCTAAAAGCTTTGAAATCCTTTTATATTATGGAGAAGGCTTTGGGGTCACGCTTAGGCTTGCAAGGGGATGCAACGTGATCACCCAAGCTTCAGGAGCGTCTACGCTCTCAACTCAGAAAATAATAATAATAAGAACTTTGATTTGAAATAGTTTAATTTTTAACGTTATCATATATAAATTTTCTAATTTTGAAGAGATTCAGAATCGTCTTGTAAGAAGAACCATTGTTCAATTGAAATTGAAAATGTAGGCCTGAAAATGAAAACCAAAAAAGGAAAATTTATAATGTAAAATAGTTTAGAATTATGAATTGTAAACTGAATGACTTCATGTGTCTAAATATAGTTTCCAATGATAGGTCAAATCAATAAAACATTCGTCGAATTTAAAATTTGTCGAAACGTTTCGGCTGCTATGTCAGCCCTCATCAGTCAAATATTTATTGCTGATATTGTGATGGTAAACAACATCAACAATTCATAAAATTGAAAACCTCCATTAAAATAGTAAAGAGAGTAAACTTATCAACACTTAAAAATGTGTAAAATAAAAACAAAACTCAAATTAAGAACGAAGAACAGATACCATTACTGAGTCGTTGACGGATGACATTGTCTGCCGAAACGTTTCGACAAATTTTAAATTGGATGAATTTTTTATTGATTTGACCTATCATTGGAGACTATATTTTGACACATATTCTACAAGGTCTTGACTTTATTATCAACAATGAATAACTTCATATTCAGATAAGTTAACAATGAAAATTTACGTTTTGAAAATTCTAATTTCGAATTTATTTTAAATTGTAACATGAAAAAGCAGTCTTGAATTCATAAAATAGGCCAAAGCATTAGGAGCATACCATTGATTATGAGCAATATTATTAAAGGATAAATTGTTTCAATAATAAGGAGTGATTTGAAAACAGCAAGATTCAGGCAAAACTTTTGAACTTGTTAAGAAAATAGCAAAAACTACAGTTTTCTGGCTTCATTCGTGATATTCTACGGAAATCAAATTGTTCGAGTGAACAAAAAATGTGTAAGCAATTAAAAATTGATTGGCAAACACATAAAATCTTCCTGTTGATTTATTCATAAGGATATATATGGCAACGGCCATACCACGCTGGAAACACCAGTTCCCATTAGATCACTGAAGTTAAGCAGTGTTGGGCGCGGTTAGTACTTGGATGGGTGACCGTTCGAGAATAATACTACTGCGTTGCTGTTGGCGGTCGTGGGTGTGGTGAGCCCACACTTGTAGTTATTTACTACAAGAAACTATCCACCTAGAAACACTACCCGAATCAGGTAGTGTCACGCCTACCCCTAGAGGCTCGCCGAAAGGGAAACGGCTTAATGGTATAATGGTATATATAAAAAAATGAATTATTGAGGACAATATTCCGTAAAATCCATATTACACTAAAAGGGATTACATATTACCTTGGTGGCTCAGACGATAGCGCGCCAGGCTTCCGTGCCGAAGAACTCGGGTTCGATTCCTGTGCTGGTACCATTAGAAATTTTTCTATGTACCACTACTGGGCTTTGGTGGCTCAAAAGCCACCATAAACTGTAGTTTCTCTCAAAAGAGGCTGATTATCTTCCAATGGTCGATTTTGAGTAACAACCACACACAGACAAACACATTCCGTACAAAATAAACCAAGATTGTGCGTTTACTCTCTGCATCTAAGTACTTATCTTGCACCATGAAAGGGAAGCAGGGGGTTGAAATAAAAAATTCATGACAGATTGTGCTTTTTCCCATTTATTTATAAGAAACTACAGGGGGTGGTCCTACATGGTGGTCCTGTTAATAATAAAAACACTAAATCCTTCTCATTAGGATGAGAATGTGAAAAAAACATGTATTCACTTCTTTTCGAAACATAAGAAAATGAGTGGTGCAACAAAAAATTCATAACTTCTTTTTAGTCCACGCTAGTATACAATAATTTACAAGATAGAAACACTTATAACGGGGCTAACTCATACAGCTTCAATATAAATATAAATATAAATCTTTTATTCGCTTACAGCATGAGCAACAATGCTCTGAATCACTGGTGGCTGTTCTATAATTGACAGTAGGAACTTCTCATGGTAATATCCACAAATGTATCCAGGGAGTAGAAAAAGTAACTCGATTGAATATGCAAGTTAGTTTGACTATTTATGTAGTCAATTAAGCCAAATTCAACTACTGAGTTCATTTTACTATTGTCAATGTTACTAGCTCTTTGTTCAGTGCTATTTATAGTGGGTAATGTCTACGTTTGATATCAGCGTAAGAATCAACTTTATCTTTCCGTGAAAATCACAATACGTGGACTACAACGTACTCTACTTGTATACTGACATCAGCGAACAATTTCAAAATTCTAAATGGTGTAAGCACACTTCCAATTAATATACAGCAGTTGCCGTGATTTGGAAGAACACCGTTAACTGCATTTCGGATAAGTCCCTTGAGCCGCCTACCGTTTAACTGCGTTCAGGTGACTTATCCGAATTGCAGTTAACGGTGTTCTCTTAAATTACGGCAAAGTTCCAATGTTTGTTTTTGTAGTAGCAGCTGCCAATTGATTAAACCTGCAAAACATCTAATGAAAAACTATAGAAGATATCAATTTTGACCTACTATAAGCAACTCAGTATAGAAACCGGTTCCTGACCTGTCCCGCAGAGGTAGGTCTTTCCTTTTCATGCTAAAATGAAGAAGTTGAATGAAAAAATGTATGAAGGACTTATGTGATTGATCAAATACGTGATTACTGGTCTGAAAAGATTTTCGCAATATTTAGGGAGTTTGTAGGACATCTAAGTATTCAAAAAATTTCAGGAAATTTTACAACTCTCAAGGGATTTATAGATAAACTTAGAAAATCAAATTACTTTATTTGACAGGGATATCTACTGATTAGTAACAATTTCACGATAGAAAACTGAATATTATTACTATTAATGTGATAGAAAACATTATTATTTCAAATGAATTTTGTTTGTCAAGAAAATAAGACGGTTTTTATATAGGTAGTACCTATACATCCAAATACAAGCCGCGCCCCCTTCTTTTTCCCAGCTCTGCCTACCCCTTGCCTGATATGTACGCTTGGAACCTATCCTGTCATAAACGTACAAAAACGTGAGGATATTATGATTTTCTTGAAACCCGGCCCCCGCTCGCGGTCATTAGAAAAGGACCTACACACCTATTTTTTGACGAACTGAATCCTGGGTAATTTATCATAAGTCTATAATTCTTTTTTTCTAAATAATTGTTCAAGAGAATAAAAAGTAACTTTTTTCATCCGTTTCCAAAAAAGAGAGGCTAGAGCATTGGCGAAAGATCGAAGCGTTGAGAATGATACTACATTAAATTCTTACTCTAATTACTTGTTTCTTGTGAAATTTTGATCCTACTTTAGATCAAGAACAATATTATATTTCATTTTTATATTTTCCAAAATGGAATCAATGATTTTGTTGATGAGCGTCCAGAATTAATGTTTTGAAATTTTTTGAGATTGGGCGATGATTGCCTAAGGGAGTTCCCTCCATTTCTTCTCGACTCATTTCTTCAATCGCGCCACTGTACATGTTTATTTTCATCCGTTTTTGAGAATAATATCTTACAATAAAAATTCCACGAAGATATGCATTATTACTCTCCAATATTGCAAATACATCACCATCGGAAGTTGATAATACCGCTTTTTCGTCGGTTGGCATGGGCTCCATGACCTGATTTTTTCCTTTCAATAGAAGTGATTTATCGCGAGGAAAAGCGTATTTTCGAATTTCGAATCGTAGGTTCGGATGCGCGTTGGAAATAAGCTGAACATTTCGAAATTCAGAATCTTTAAATGCATTAATAGGTAAAGAAGTCTCCCTGCCTGGAGGAGTCCTGGATCTCTCACGGCGAGAAGACTCAGCAGGAAGAGACCTGGCTGGGGGAGCCACAAAATGAGGTCTGACAGGAGAACGAGTTTCTCCGGGAGAATGTCTGTCAGTATAATCAGACGGTCCGGAACGAGGAACAGCCGGAATAGGGTCGCCATTAGGCAAACACTCAAACGGTGAACTCAACTCTGCAACAAGAAACGGAAGATTAAGTTTTCCTTGTATATTCATTTTGCAGCATATTTTTTTCTTCTGGCATTTTTTAATCTGTCGAAAAGAGAATCACCTAACCTCATTTGTTCAACAGAAATCACATGATTATATGCAGGAGGTCGAAATGGGATTGTGAAATTCCTCCCGCCGGAAATGAATATTTCTACTTGGTCCAATTGACCCCAAATTCTTAAAAGTTCGCTATGAATCCTTTAAAAGTCTTCGGAATCCCGCTGACAAAGAGATTACGTTGGCGGTCAAATATTCCGACAAATAAAATTAAAATCGGCGAAGATTGCCTGAAGATAAAAATAAAATACTAGAATGCTCTACCCTATTTATTACTTTTCCACTTATATACGTTTCGAATCAAAAGAATCCAATACGAAAATCCAGCTATTTTTAATTGAAAGTTAATTTTTTCTCGTTGAAAAGTCTACTATTATATATAATATGTTGGGCATTAATATCTTGGCAGTGTATAGATGTCCGGTGCAGGGCGCTAGGTTTGTATCCGGTAGATTACTATGATTGGTTGCACGGCAGTGGGCGGGGTCTGCCGAACAGCAGCATGTACAGTGTATACTGCACAGCATCCGACTTTTAGTGCATTTCTTATTTTCTTGTGTTTTCTTGAAACGTGTACGAGGCCTAACCTCAAAGTGAAGTATATATAATTGGGAAGAAGAATGTAAGTGTAACTTTTTTTACACACTCGAATATCTAATTGTTTATTAAAAATGATTTAATGGTATTTCCGATTTTATCTTTCCTTGTACATTAGGGCGGGTCGAAAATGAATACTTTTGGAATTCAAAATCGCTACAACAATTGTACTACTTACTACAATTAATTTGGAATCGACCGACATGCAGCTTGGTTGCCCGCGCTCGAAAAAAAGATATTCAAAAATTTCTTGATTGCAGAGTTTTTGAATTTGATTGAGTTTCAATTTTTTTTACTATCCTGGAGGTCGAAAAAGTCTTCTCAATTTTTGTCGGATTTTAATCTATCATTTTCTGAGAGATAATTCCTATTTAATTTACCATTGTTTTCGGATTTTTTATTAACACGTTTGCAAATAGGAGGAGAATTATTTGTGCTACATGAAAACTTTTTAGTGCCAAAAATGCATTAGAAAAAAATCCCTAAGACCCAGGAATTTGAATTGGCAATACAGTGAATTTAAAAAATTTTCATTTTGGTATTTTGTGAACTTATCTTCATAACATGTAGTTAAAACATTTGTGTGAAAAAATCCACAAGACCCAAGAATTGAAATTGGCAGTAGAGCGAATTTTTAAAATTTGGACTTTGGTATTTTATGAACTCATTTTTATAACTTCTAGTTTCAACATTTTTCTGAGCATGTGTGAGTTTTTTAAAGATAGAAATACACTAGAGAAAAATCCCAGGAATCGAAATTGAAGTGACAAAAAATTTTCTTATTTCGGAATTTTGTATTCAACAGAAGTAATTTTTTTTATTTATAAGTGCAACATTTTTTCGAGCATGTGTGGAACTTTTAAGCCTAGACATACACTAAAAAAAAGTCGGCAAGATCCAGGAATCTCAATTGAAAACAGCAACTTGCAAAAATGCTGAAAGGTGTTTATTGAATTTAAAAAGTTACCTGTGAACCTGATTTCCTTAGATGCAATTCTTTTTCGAACTGAAAGAAGGCCTCGTTCTATGTGCATGCAATTTCACCCAATATTTTATTTTGTGATGCAATTTCAAAAAATGTTAAACTTACAAATAAGAAAAATATCAATTCTGTTAGATACAAAATTTTGGAATAAGGAAATTTGCTGTCATTCCAATTTTGATTACTGGGTCTTGTCCAACACTAACTAAGCTTTTTTATATAATCAACAATTAAATATTAAAATAATATGGAAATTCAATACTTACTACAAAATTGATTTTTGAATAGTATTTGAAACCTATTGTAGAATGCTTGGAAGCCAAAATTAATTCCTGAAGACGATTCGGAAAAAAATTTCTTTTAAATCACGTTTAATGATATTCAAAGGTAAAAAGTAAATTCTGGAGTTGTTTACAAAACAACTCACTAAAGACTCTTCAGAGAACAAATGTATCTTCAAATCGTTTTTAAATGTAATTAATAAGTGATAATTATAAATTCAAAGAATACTTACCTACCAGTTTTGACAGGAAATGTAGATAACACTGGCTATACACTCGCGACAATATAAAATGTACGTCACAAGAAAATAAGAAATGTACTGAGTCAAATGCCGTACTCGATGCTGCTGTCCGGTAGACCCCGCCCGCACTGCCGTGAAACTAATCACAGAAATCTACCGGATACTAACCTAGCGTCCAGCACCGGACATCTATAAACTGCCTAATATCTTAGGTTGAAACTTTCGATGCTTTGATGAAAAAATAATTATTCTATTAGATAATTCAATTGTTTTCGGAAAAATTCAATTGTTTGTTTGCAAATTGACTTTTTCGTTGAAAATTTAGCAATTTGGTTTATATTTGATTTTTGTTGTTGTATAAATCTCTTTTGGTTAACAATTCAACTCTTTTGTTGGACATTTGTCTACATGATTTGAAAACGTATCTCTCCGGGTAGAAGTTAATTCTTCTTGCGGTAAAAATTCAACTGTAAATTAATTCCTTAATTGATGCAAATAAAATGATTCTGTTTTGGTTCAGGATTCGACCATTTTGTTGTGAATGCGTATTTTTTGGCTAAATTCGACTGCTTGAAAAATCGACTTTTCAGTTAAAACCTGAAGGATTTCGTTGTAAATCAGACGTTTTAGGTAGAAAATGAATCTTCTTGATTGCAAAAGTATGTATTTGTTTGCAAATTCAACTATTTTGTTAAAAATTAATTTGTTCGTCGAAAATTTATAATTTACGAAGTTGGGTTGAAGAGTCCGTGCAAAAACAAACAGATTTCACACTAGTGCATATTGAGGTCATTCTTAGTTAGTGATTAGCATCTCTTGGAGGAATATGTAAAAAGTTTTAACCATATCCGTTCATTACTCTGTGTTTTGCTTTCATCTGAATCAAGAAAATTGAATATCGCCTCAGGAGAATAAAGTTAAGCTTGACAAACATTATGGTGAATCACAGTTTACCAAAAACAAAATAGTGTGACGTCTTACAAGGATTGTTCGCAGCTATTTTAAACTAACCTACAGGACCTTTGGCGTCGTTTCATTACCCTTAATGATACACGACATTGCAGTTTGCCACAGATATACATTTGGAACTTGTGTAATTAATTTAAAAAAAGCTAAGAGTCATGTCAAAAAACTAAAAGCATTGAAAAGATTAAATTTTTGCACAAACGACACAGCTAGAAAGAAAATTTAGACACATGTTTTTCCCCTAAAAAAGAGCTAAAAATTTTTCATGAATTATTTTTTGAGAGAATACAAGTATGACAGTCGATCGCGTGTCTAATCACTCGCAGTGTAATCTCTTAAGCGTTTTCAAAGTAACTAATTGTCACTCATACTCTCATTTCTAGTGGTTTTGTGAGTGTTACAACCATTATCGCAAGCATTTTTAAGCAAAAAGTTGTTGTCGTTCAAACAGCCAATTTTCTCAAGTTCGTTGTGTCAGGTGAATATCGTGTTAGTGCTGCCATCTCTGTGTCACGTCAATTACTTCATACAATGGCTCTCGAAATCTCTGGGGATAAATTTAACCTCTAAATGCAAAATTGACAGCAAAATTGACCATCTGACGCTGGAAAATCAAGAGCTTAAAGTCGAGCAAGAAAAACAGATCGGTTATTACGGAACAAGACCGGAGAATCGAGGCAATGGATAGAGCACTAAGAAGCAACAACTTGATGATTTTCGGTGTTCTTGAGGAAGACAACGTGGACCTGGTGCAGTCAATATGTGTCATTTTCAAGCAGTGTCTCAATATTGAAATACGCTCAGACCAGGTCGAATCTCTGAGACGGATTGGAGGAAAAATCTGGGACAAACTTCCTCCCCTCCTAACTCAGCTACGTTCATTTAATGATAAGAAAATGATCTTATCGCAGCTGGAAAAATTACGCGGCACTGGCATCAGCATTGCGGAGGACTACACTAAAAAAGTACAATCTGAAAAGAAGACTCTGCTTGCATACCTTAAGGAGGCTAGAAATTGTGACCTGAAAGCTTCCTTAAGTTATAATGCAATTTATGTAGATGGCAAAAAATTCGAGTCCAAGGATCTAGCAGCGTTGATGTCTATAATTGAAAATGCCAAATTATCTGGGAATAGGGCGGAACCAGTTGAAAAAGAGAAAATGGGGGAAGCAAACGGCACTCAGAATAAGGCGAAGCGCAAGGCCTCGGAATTTCTTTATCTTAAAAAATAACATTCATAAAATAAATTTTTTGGAAAACGGCACAGGGTACAAAAAAGATTAACAAACAAAAGTTGCTAACCCAAAAAGGATCTACCAATTTTTATGGACAAATGTTAAATAGAATGAGTGAATTTCGACTAATCGTAAAAAAAAGATTGAAAATAAAAAAATTAAACATTTGGAAAAACGATACAAGAGACGAAAAAAATGAAAAGACGAAACTTGTTCAACTAAGAATGATCTACAAATTTGTCATAAACTCCTGTTATGAAGATGAATTAAAATTGAAAAAAATACCTCTTTGGTAGAAAGGACACAAGCTACAATAAAATTTTATTGAACAAAACATTTTGCCTAAATTATATCTGCAAATTTGCATGAAATCACCTCACCCTAGAAAGCGTATTCGTAGTTTGAATTGTAAAAAATAACATTGAAAATGAAAAAATTGAATTTATGGAGAAACGACACAAGCTGCAATAAAATGTTTGATAGCCAAATTGACTTTTTTCTTATAGAATGCGCAATTTTCTTCAACCATAAGAACAAGACTATAGAAATAGGTATGTTTCCATACCAATGCATTTCATGAATTGTCATAATATGAATTTATTAAAATGATACATTTTTCAGTGTAGTTGAGTATAAAATTTAATGCAAAATAGGAAAAAAATATCAAATTAATCGTGTTAAATAAAACTTGTACTTTATTTTGCAATATCTGAATAAGCAATTTCAGGCCGTGGTACATAAATAAATGTGATATACATTTGATATCAAAGTGTCGAACATAATGTAGAAAACTTCGGATGTTGGACAAAATCGAGTGCGAAGCACGAGGTACGTGATGAGAATGTGTTCGTTAAAGCTGCAGGAGCTTTAACAAAAGAATCAAGAGCACAGAGGCAGAGTTTTTTTTTAAGTTGAAGAGTCGACTTTAGACTGGAGTCGAAGTTGACTCTTCCATCCATATGTCGTGATACTTTTAAATTTATGATTATTTTCAGTAGAAAATTCATGACGTTTCGGTGGTTTAGACTGCAGCGCGTCAGATTTCAATGCAGAAGGTCTGGGGTTCGATCCTCGAGCCAATAACAATGAGAATTCTTCTGTGTACTTCTACAGGGTCTCCGGTGGTTCGGAACCCACCTCAAACTGTAGGTCCCCTCAGAAGCTCGTGCCTTACCAAGGATAAATAGGCCTTTCGAGAGCCTAACCTTGGGGTTCGAAGTCGATTTTGAGAAGACTCGAAAAAAAGTCGGCGATCTTCTTGCGCTTGGGGCACCTACGGGAGGCCACGCTTGATGTTTGCTGGTCGATTTCCCGTCATGAACACAAAAATGCATATACTTAAATAACACACCAGTCTGGCAATCCTGCAGACGGCAAGCCTTCCACGGTCATTTTTTGCAAAAAATGGTTTTCCTCGGGCATCTCTTCCACCAAGAAAGTGGCTTTCACAGGCATCGCTTCCCCCAACTGCAAAGCTGATCCGGGCATCTCTTCCCCTTATTGCTGTCAAAGGCTCAAGTGGACAAGTCGTCGCCGGGCATCACTTCCCCAGTCAAATATTAAGAACACTACATTGTGGCCTCAAGTGATAAGACTTCCCCGGCAATCGATTGCCCAGTGAAATATTAAGATCATCATACTGTGCCGTTAAGTGGCAAGCCTACACCGGGCATCACTTACCCAGTCAAATAGTAAAACCATGACACGGCGACCTCAAGTGGCAAACCTTCCCCAGGCATCATTTCTTGAGTGAAATATTATGATCATTACAGTGTGGCCTCGAGTGACAAGCTTTACCAGGACATCACTTCCCCAGTCAAATATTGAGAAAATTACACTGTAGCCTCGAATGGCATGCCTTCCTCGGACGTCACATCCCTAGTCAAATATTCAGAAAACTGTGGCCTCAAGTTGCAAGCCTTCCTCGGACATCACTTATCCAATGAAATATCAAGATCGAGAAACTATGGCATCCATGGGCAAGTTTTCCTTGGCAATTACTTTCCCAGTAAAATGTTAGTAAAATAGTGTCATTATATAGTGTCATTTTCCTAATATTCTACTGAATAAGTGATGCCCAGGGAAAACTTGCCCATGGATGCTATAATTTCTTGGTCTTAATATTTCACTGGGGAAGTGATGCCCGGGGATGGCTTGCCACTTGTGGCCACAGTGTAATGTTCTTAATAGTTGACTGGGGGAGTGACGCCTGGTGAAGGCTTGCCACTTGAAGGCACAGAATGATTATCTTAATATTTCACTGGGCAATCGATGCCCGGGGAAGTCTTATCACTTGTCACAATGCAATGTTCCTAATATTTGACTGGGGAAGTGATGCCCCGGGAAGCCTTTGCTTCCGATAACCCCTGTTTCGGGTACTTATTATTTCATCGGGGAAGTGATGCATGGGAAAGACTTGCCTGGCGATAGCCCCTGTTTCGCATACTTATTATTTCACCAGGGAAGTGATGCCCAGAGGGGACCTGCTCTTGTGAGATTTTGACAGTAATGAGTGGAAGAGATGCCCGAGGCAACCATCCAAATGGGGGAAGCGATGCCCGGAGATGATTTTATCTTCGGGAAGTGATTCCACGGAAGATGTCAGAATTCAGCCGGGAAGACTTGCCTTGTGTAGGCTTGTCGCAACCCCTAACTGATGACCTCAGAGAAATCGCTTCGTCCACCCTAGTTTGGCCGTATTGTCTTCCTGCCTCCTGCTAGGGAGGTTACCGAATGGCAGAGTGGGTGAGGATCACTTTGCCTGCTCAGCTAGGTAGTATGTCATTTACTGTGCTATAAGTACGCCTGGCACTTAGGAGGTACAGTCTCGGAACGTTGGTAAGAATGGAACCCACCGAGATCAAAGAACGTTCGGCACCAGTAATGGGACCTCACGCTCCCCACCTCACATCAAACGGGATGGGGTCAACTTTGCACGTGCCCAACTGTGCACGTCGTTGGTCAGGCGGACAACTATGCACGTGCCATCTGTGCACGTGCACAGATGGTACTTGGACAACTGTACACGTCGAAATTAAGACGTGCACAGATGGACTCCTGTGCACTTTAACGTGCACAGATGTCACTTTCCTAATCGTGCACGTGCACAGATGTCACTTGCCCAACTGAGCATGTGCACAGATTTCCCTTGTTCAACTGTGCACGTGCACAGATGTCACTTGCCCAACTGTGCGCGTGCACAGACGTCACTTGCCCAACTGTGCACGTTTATGTCCTTACGTAAGGGTTTATAGGAGGGTGATCCTTTGTATCTATGTATAATAAATTTCTAACATTTAAAATTATTCAATCTTGGTGGAATGGAGCATATTAACTTTCTTAGTGTTAGTTTGAAAATATTTCAAATATTATTATGTAAGAAATTATTAGGTTAGCTGCGAATATAAGAATAAGCAGCCGCGGACAGCCGATAGGAACCAGTCGTGGGTGTGGTGAGCCCAGCCTAAGATGTTGGCCTAGCACTGGTAGAAAACACGATGACCATGGCTTGGGAGGACCCACCCATTCACGTTCATACG
>CAKNXH010000099.1:121272-216159 GCA_932178445.1 Andricus quercusramuli | reverse complement strand
ATTAAATTATCTTGCTGCATCTGGCACGATTTTCTTAACAAATTTCTGCTAAATACTTCTTAAATTCAACACCTATAAACCATTTTTATAGGGTCTCGAAAAAAAATCCATAAGTGGAAAAATGAAGTATTATGTGTCGCATGAAAAAAAGTTCCCTTGCTCAAGCATGTATCAAAAATAGTGCAACAATTTTTGAAGTTCGATGGATTCCAGAGTTTAACTTGGATAAAAACAACTATGAAACTTTACTAATTCTCTCTATTTATCATATCTCATAAATTGGCCTAGTTTCAAGTGCTTTTTCGTACAAAAATTCATAATTGGTTCCGAATATCAAAACTGTACGTATCACTCCAAAGGTAAGATTCATAAGTCTATTAAAATTTTCTGAAATGGATATTTCCTAGTTGAATAGTAATATTTTGCAGCCCAAAATTCGATGGCTAAATGATAAACTTTCTAAGACTATAGCCATAAAGTTTTCAATTCTAGAGAACAAATGGGAGACAAAAATCGGACATGCGCAAAAGTTTGAAAATCCCGCGAGCCTCACTTTTGACGAATTCATAGAATTCAAAGAATTCATATATTTCCGTGAATTCGTAGTGAATTCGCTGAATTCGTTAAAATCGTCGAATTCTCTGGATTCCCTGAATGCCTTGCTTTCTTTAAATCCCTTGAATTCTCTGAATTCCTTGAATTCTTCAAATTCTAGGAAATCTCTGAATTCTCTTAACTCTCTGAATTTCTCTAATTCTCCGAATTCCTTGACTTTGTTGAATTCCTTGAATTCTCTGAATTCCTTGAGTTCTCTGAATTCCTTGAATTCTCTGAATTCCCTGAATTCGTTGAAATCTTTGAATTCTTCGAATTCTCTGAATCCTTCGAATTCCCTTAATAATTCCTCGAATTCTCTGAATTACCTGAATTCTCTGAATTTCTTGAATTTTCTGAATTTCCTGAGTTCCTTGAATTCGTTAAATTTGTTGAATTCTCTGAATTCCTTGAATTTGTTGAATTCGTTGAATTCTTTGAATTCGCTGAATTTCTAGAATTCGCTGAATTTCTAGAATTCGCGGAATGCCTTCAAATTTGCTGAATTTCTAGAATTCTCTGACATCCTTAAATTCTCGCAATTTCCTGAATTATCTTAATACCCTAAATTCTCTTAATTCCCTGAATTCTCTAAATTCGTTGAATTCGTCGAATTCTCTGAATTCCTTGAGTTCGCTGAATTCCTTGAATTAGCCTCATGCCTTCAATTTGCTGAATGCCTTGCTTTCTCTGAATCCCTCGAATTCTCTGAATCCCTTGAATTTTCTAAATTCCTTGAGTCCTTTGAATTCTTTGAATCCCTTGAATTCTCAGAATTTCTCGAATTCTTTCAATTCTCTGAATTCCTTGAGTTTGTTGAATTTCTTGGATTCGCTTAATGCCTTTAATTTTCTGAATACCTTGAATTCTCCGAATCCCTTGAATTCTCGGAATGCAACAAATTCTCTGAATTCTTCGAACTCTCTGAATTACTTAAATCCTCTGAATTCCCTGAATTCTCTGCATTCCCTGGATTCATTGAATTCTCTGAATTACTTGAGTTTGTTGAATTCCTTCAATTCGCTGAGTGCCTCCAATTTTCTGAATGCCTTGCTTACTCTGAAACCCTTGAATTCTCTGAATTCCTTGAATTCTGTGAATTCTTCGAATTCTCCGAATACTTTGAATTCTCTGAATTCCTTGAACTCTCTGAATTACTTAAGTACAACCCTTACGTAAGGACATAAACGTGCACAGTTGGGCAAGTGTCTTCTTTGCACGTGCACAGTTGGGAAGGGGACATCTGTGCACGTGCACAGTTGGGCAAGTGCCATCTGTGCACGTGCACAGTTGGGCAAGCGACACCTGTGCACGTGCACAGTTGGACAAGCGACACCTGTGCACTTGCACAGTTAGGAAAGTGACATCTGTGCACGGTAAAGTGCACAAGAGTCCACCTGTGCACGTCTAAATTTGGTCCAAGTACCATCTGTGCACGTGCGCAGTTGTCCAAGTACCATCTGTGCACGTGCACAGTTGTCCAAGTGACAAATGTGCACGTCTAAATTTCGACTTTCACAGTTGTCCAAGTACCATCTGTGCACGTGCACAGATGTCCAAATGACAACTGTACACGTCGAAATTTCGACGTGCACAGATATGCTCCTGTGGTCTTGGACGTGCACAGATGGACGTGCACAGTTGTCCGTCCGGTCATCGACGTGCAAAGTTGCTACGTGCAAAGGTGTCCGTCACCCACATTAAACTAACTAGTAGAAAACTGTCCTGCATAAGTCTTTTCAATCTCCTCCACCCAATCAGAAACAGTAAGATTTCATCAATCGCTCCGCCCCCCTAAATCTTCTTACGTACGTTGTGGATGTACACCATATGAACACTTGGACATATGGTACAAGTTGCGCATCAACAAGGCACTTTTTGATTTTCATTTTTTCGAACACATATTTTGGTTTATTAAAGAGTAAATTTAGATTAAATTGGTACTCATTTCAGGCAAACTCAAATCGATTTTGAAAAAACGCAATTAGGTAGAATGCGAATTAGATCGGAAAAATTGTAATTTGCGGTAAACTTGAAAAGCTGATTAAAATTAGAGATATATTATATTATTATATTCACCAATAGAATTCAAGATCACTGCCAGGGATACGACAGAAGTGTTAACAATCCTCATATTTTTTAATCAGATAAAAGAATAATTGGTGAAAAATTGGATGAATTATGTAACTGTTGAATATTCTACTGTTTCTATGGATTATATAATACGTATATCCTATATTCGTTATCTCAAGGAATATAGGCGTCAACTTTGTTCCTCTCAGATATTTACATTTCATTAGTCGTTTAAAGTAATAAAATGTTAATACTACATACATTTGTTGAAACAGAAAAATCATTTTTGACCTATGCTTCAGAATCTTCTTGTAAAAAGAACGATCGTTACATTGAAATTGAAAATGTAGGCCTGAAAATGAAAACCCAAAAAGGAAAATTTTTGATATAAAATATTTAAGATTCATGTATTATAAACTGAATGACTTCATATTCAGAAACGTTAACAATTGAAATTTACAATTCGAAAATTCTCAAATCGAACTTATTTTAAATTGCAACATAAAAAAAGCACTCTTAAATTCATAAAATAAGACAAAACATTAGGAGCATACCATTCATTATAAGCAATATTATTGAAGAATAAAATGTTTCAATAATAAGAAGTAATTTGAAAATAGCAAGATTCAGACAAAACTTTGAAACTTGTTAAGAAAATAGCAAAAAATACGATTTTCTGGTTTTTTCTTTAAAAATACGGATTAAAAAAAAATTATATAATAATAAATAAAAAAAGAGAAGTTACAAAAAAAAACGATGGAAATAAAAATGTATACAATCCAAGTTCCTTGAATAGATTACAGCATTTATAATATACTCTTCATTCATGATATTCTACGGAAATCAAATTGATCGAGTGAACAAAAAATGTTTAAGCAATTAAAAATGAATTAGAAAACACATAAAATCTTTCTGTTTATTCTTTCATGAGGATATTTAAAAAAATAAATTATTAAGGGCAATATTCCGTAAAATCCATATTACACTTACAAAGATTATATATTACCTTGGTGGCTCAGACGATAGCGCGCCAGGCTTCCGTGCCGAAGAACTGGGGTTCGATTCCTGTGCTGGTACCATTAGAAATTTTTCTATGTACTACTACTGGGCTTTGGTGGTTCAAAAGCCACCATAAAATGTAGTTTCTGTGCATCTAAGTACTTATCTTGCACCATGGAAGGGAAGCAGGGGGTCGAAATAAAAAAAAGGAATGACGGATTGTGCTTTTTCCCATAGTTTTCCCATTGTACTATTCTATGCTATTTGAATTGGGTAATGTATAAGTTTGATATCAGCGATATTTTGGATTTGGAAGAATTGGAAGAACACCGTTAACTGCATTTCGGATAAGTCCTTTGAGCCGCCTACCGTTTAACTGCGTTCAGGTGACTTATCCGAATTGCGTGTTCTCTTAAATCACGGCAGAGTTCCAATGTTTGGTTTTGTAGTAGCAGCTGCCATTTGATTAAACATGCTAAACATCTAATGAAAAACTCTAGAAGATATCAATTTTGACGTACTATAAGCAACTCAGTATAGAAACCGGTTCCTGGTCTGTCCCGTAGAGGTAGGTCTTTCCTTTTAATGCTAAAATGAAGAAGTTGATTGAAAAAATTTATGAAGAACTTACGTGATTGATCAAATACGTGATGAGTGGTCTGAAAAGAATTTCGCAATATTTAGGGAGTTTGTAGGATGTCTAAGTATTTAAAAAATTTCAGGGAATTTTACAAATTTCAAGGGATTGATAGATAAACTTAGAAAATCAAATTAATTCATTTGAGAGGGATATCTACAGATTATTAACAATTTCACGATAGAAAACTGAATATTATCATTATTAATGTGATAGAAAACATTATTATTTGAAATGAATTTTGTTTGTCAAGAAAATAAGACGGTTTTTATATAGGTAGTACCTATACATCCAGATACAAGCCGCGCCGCTCGCGGTCATTACCTCAGGGGCGACACACTTATTTTATGACGTACTGATTCCTGGTTAATTTATTACAAGTCTATAATCATTTATTTCTAAGTAATTGTCCAAGAGAATAAAAAGTAACTTTTTTCATCCGTTTCCAAAAAAGAGAGGCTAGAGCATTGGCGAAAGATCAAAGTCTTGAAAATGATAATATACTGATAGAAATGGTGACGCTGATTTAACCATACGATAGTAGGCCAAAAAATTACGAGTATATTTATAATATAATACGTGTAATTCAATCAAAAAGAGTATGAAATGCACTTGCTAAAATATGGTGAATACAACTTATTCATATTTGTGGTACGAAACTCCAATATATGTGTTGCTATTATATGAAACGTGTAATTCTATAAACATTTACCTGAGTCAACTATCTTCAAAACGTTTACGTTCAGCAATATCCTTTGTATGAATGATTTACCCGACTCGGTTTGTTTTGTTTACAACAGGCGCATCTCTCTCGCGCCTGCGCGTCTACCTCCATAAGCAACAAGAATCGAATGGCCAAAACAGACATCCTGTATGTCTGTATCTATACCAGCAATAAAATAGGGTTCATCTAATCATAAATATTGTTGTACCAGCTGTTTATTTCTATCAGTTTACATTACCTTTTTAATCTAATTACTAGTTACTTGTAACATTTTGATTCTATTTCAGATCACAAACAATATCATATTTTATCTTCATATTTTTCGAAATTGAATCAATGATTTTGTTGAGAATCGTCAAACAATTACTGTTTTAAAATTTCTTGAGATTAGACGATGATTGCCTAAGGGAGATCCCTCCATTTCTTCTCGACTCATTTCTTTAATCGCGCCACTGTACATGTTTATTTTCACACGTTTTTGAGAACAATATATTACAATAAAAATTCCACGAAGATATGCATAATTACTCTCCAATATTGCAAATACATCACCATCGGAAGTTGATAATACCGTTTTTTCTTCGGTTGTTATGGGCTCCATGACCTGATATTTTCCTTTCAATAGAAGTGATTTATCGCAAGGAAAAGCGTATTTTCGAATTTCGAATCGCAGGTTCGGATGTGCGTTGGAAATAAGCCGAACATTTCTATATTCAGAACCTTTAAATGCAATAATAGGTAAAGAAGTCTCCCTGCCTCGAGGAGACCTGGACCTCTCACGACGAGAAGACTCAGCAGGATGAGGAGACCTGACCGGCTGAGCCACAAGATGAGGTCTGACAGGAGAAAGTGTTTCTCCGGGAGAATGTCTGTCAGTATAATTAGACGGTCCGGAACGAGGAACAGCCGGAATAGGGTCGCCATTAGGCAAACACTCAAACGGTGAACTCAACTCTACAACAAGAAACGGAAGATTAAATTTTCCTTGTATATTCATTTTCCAGCATATTTTTTTCTTCTGGCATAAAAATTTCCCAATACGAAAATCCAACTATTTTCAATTGAAAGTTAATTCTTTCACGTTGAAAAGTCTACTATTAAGTAGTATGTTGTATTACTTATAATAATACTTATGATAAATCTCTTTTTGTTAACAATTCAACTCTTTTGTTGAAAATTTGTCTACTTGATTTGAAAATATATCTCTCCGGGTATAAATTAATTCTTCTTGAGCTAAAAATTCAACTGGAAATTAATTCTTTAATTGGTGCAAATAAAATGATTCTGTTTTGGTTCAGGATTCGACTATTTGTTGTAAATGCATATTTTTTGGCTGAATTCGACTGCTGGAAGAAGCGACTATTACATTTCTAGTTGAAAATTCGTCTTTATTTGTGTAAAATCTGACTACTCGATTGAAACTTGCATTCTATGATCAAGAACTCATTTCTTTGAATAAAGATACATTGTTCTATGTGAAAACTCATTTCTTTGGATGTAAATTAATCTTTTCAGTTAAAACTTGAAGGATTTCGTTGTAAATCAGATGTTTCAGGTAGAAAATGACTCTTCTTGATTGCAAAAGTATTTATTTGTTTGCAAATTCAACTATCTTGTTAAAAATTAATTTGTTCGTCGAAAATGTATAATTTTACGAAGTTGGGTTGAAAAGTCCGTGCAAAAACAAACAGATGGTATACTAGTGCATATCGAGGTCATTCTTAGTTAGTGAGTAGCATCTCTTGGAGGAATATTTACCAAGTTTTAGCCGTATCCGTTTATTACTCTGTGTTTTGCTTTCATCTGAATCAAGAAAATCGAATATCGCTTCAGGAGAATAAAGTTAAGCTTGATAAACATTATGGTGAATCACAGTTTACCAAAAACAAAATAGTGTGACGTCTTGCAAGGATTGTGCGCAGCTATTTTAAACTAACCTACAGGACCTTTGGCGTCGTTTCATTACCCTTAATGATACACGACATTGCAGTTTGCCACAGATATAGATTTGGAACTTGTGTAATAATTCAAAAAAAAGCTAAGAGTCATGTTAAAAAACTAAAAGCTCCTTTAGATTCGTCCCGGAAATACCTCGGTACACTTTTTTTTTGTTTGAACTATTTTTTCAAATTATTTAATTTTATTCAGTTTGAATTTGCATACAGCAAAGGTACGCTCAACAACAAATACTCTTATTGTATAACAAGTGGTTTAGAAGCACAAATCACACCGAGATATTATTATCGAGACGAATGCAATGGTATAATTCGTTTTTCGATCCGACGCTTAGTTTGTTTGTAAAAATTGCAGGAATATAAAAAACAATGTTATTGTTCGGAAAATTGTTTCAACGAAGAACAAGGAATACACACCGAGATATTTCTGGGATGAATCTAAATGTGTTTTTAGTTTTTCGATAGGACTCTCAGTTTTGTACATTCTCTGTAGAGAAGGTAATAGATTCGTATAAAATTTCACGCTTCCTCCTCCGCCGTTTTTGTCAAATGTCCACGTTTTGAGACCCCCCGAACCTGAAAAGATGGGTTTTCACGAATTTGTCTGTCTTTCTGTGTGTTAGTGTGTCAGTGTGTCTGTAGATTTTTGGTTTGTTTGCACGATAACATTTGAAAAAATTGGCCGATTAGATTGGCCTCTGGTTATATTCTTTCACTGTCCTAAAATGAAGGTCATATTCGTGAGCCAGTCATTTTGGATGAGAATTCCAAAAGTGCCATTCCGCATAAAAATTCGACAAAATTATCCGTATGACTTTTTTTATAAGAAACAAATCATTAGATTTTTTGCGTTCACATCATTCATAAAAACTAACGAAACTGAAAATTTTAAGCCAAACAACGCACTATATGAAAAAAATTCAAGCAGAGAAAAACATTGCTTTTCAAACACCCTTTCAAATTTTTCTTTTTGGGGCCAAACTATACAAGATGCGAAAAAAGATGAATAGACAAAAATGGTGTAATCAAAACTGGTCTACGAATCCGTTTACAATCGTTTTTTGATAGAACGCGTAGTTTTTGTTAAAATTCGTAAAAAACAGCATTGGAAAGATTACATTTTTGGACAAATGACACAAGCTACAAAGAAAATGTAGACAAATGTTGTTCGCCTAAAAACGATCTACAAATTTTTTAGGAATAATTTTTGAGAGGATGCGTGGTTTTTGTCTTATTTATGAAAAACATTACTAAAAATTAAAGAATCCAATTTTTGAAAAAAGCGACGTAAACGATGAAAATTAATAATAGACAAGCCAAAGTCTTCATTTTGATGAATTTGAAAAAAGGAATTCAAAATGAATACAAAATTACAAAATAATACAAAAAAATTTTTGAATACAAAGACAAATCAAACAAATCAAATTTTGTATTCGAAATGATAATTTTTCGAGCTGGAAAAGGGAAAGGAAAAGTTCTGTCGCACCCTATTTCTCTCACAGCTTTATGATTTCTTCACAAAAATTGTCAGAATTACTCTATTCCAAAATTTCTAATGAAAAAGTCTTTTCTATTCATGTGTCAACTTCGAATTATGTCGATAAAAAAGTTTTCCGGTTTCAAACAGATGATTCAAATATTCTAAATGAGTATAGCTTCCTTAATCTTCAATAAAGTGTATCAATATTATAGATCAATCGATTTGCTTCGATTCAAGGAATCCTTTCTCTCCTTGCATCAATTTTTAATTATGTTAGTGAAAAAAGTTTTACTATAAAATACCGTGTTTTCAAATAAGATGCATTACCACACATTTTTACTATGAAAATGCATTTCAAAATTATATAAATTATCATAACTTTTCTACTCTTCAATGAAATCTATTAATATTGTAGGTCAATCGATTCGTCTTGAACCAAGTAATCCTTCATATCCTTGCATCAACTTTGAATTATATTGAAGAAAAAATTTTCACTATAAAAAACCGTATTTTCAAATATTGTGCATTATCATAGCTTCTTTACTCTTCAATAAAATTGATCAATATTTTAGGTCAATCGATTCTTCTCGAATCAATACATCTTTTCCCTTCTTGCATCGATTTTGAATTATGTCAGTCAAAAAAGTTTCACCATAAAATACCGTATTTTCAAATGTTATGCATTGCCATAGCTTTCTTACCCTTCAATAAAATGTATCAATGTTAGAGGTCAATTGATTTGTCTCGAATCAACACATCTTTTCTGTTCTTGTCTCTACGTCTTGATATTTCACTGGGGAAGTGATGTTCGGGAAAGGCTTGCCACTCTTCACCGGAGTGTAATGTTTTTAATATTTGACTGGGGAAGTGACACCCGGTGAAGGTTCGCCACTTAACGGCACAGGTTGATGATCTTAATATTTCACTGGGCAGACGATGCCCGGGGAAGTCTTATCACTTGAGGCCACAATGTAATATTCTTAATATTTGACTGGGGAAGTGATGCCCGGTGAAGGCTTTGCTTCCGATAACCCCTGTTTAGGCTACTTATTATTTCACCGGGGAAGTGATGCCCAGGAAGGACCTGCCCTTGTGAGATTTCGACAACAATGCATGAAAGAGATGCCATAATGAGTCATGCAAATGGCGGAAAAGATGCCCGAGGCAACCATGCAAATGGAGGAAGCGATGCCCGGAGATGACTCTATCTTTGGGGAAGTGATGCCGCGGAAGACATTCATTCAGCTGGGAAGGCTTGCCGTATGTAAGCTTGTTCAACCCTTAACTGGTGATTTGGATATGGTACAAAAGGCTTTATAGCTTGAGTTGCAGTGGTTGGACCCCCCCCCCCCCCCCCCGCAGACGTAACAACTAACCAGTAGAACATTTTTTGCCTCAGTCTTCTCAATCCCCTTTACCCAATAAGAAACGGTAAAATTTCATCAAACCCTTCACCCCCCTAAATCTTCTGATGTACAATGTGGATGTACACCATATGTACACGTGGACATATGGTACAAATTGCGTATTAACAAGGCACTTTTTGAATTTCATTCTTCCGAACACACATTTTGAGTTACCCAAGAGTAAATTCAGATTAAATTGGTACTCATTTCAGGCAAACTCAAATCGATTTTGAAAAAAAGGAATTAGGATAGAACGCAGATTAGATCGGACAAATTGTAATATTCGATAAGTTTGAAAAGCTCATTAAAATTATAGATATATTATATTATTATATTCACCAATAGAATTCAAGATGACTGCCAAGGATACGACAAACGTGTTAACAATCCTCATATTTTTTAATCCAATTGGTGAAAAATTGGATGAAAAATGTAACTGTTGAATATTCTACTGCTTCGATGGATTATATAAAACGTTTATTCTATATTCGTTATCTCAAGGAATATAGGTGTCAAGTTTGTTCCTCTCAGATATTTACATTTCATTAGTCAGTTTCAAGTAATAAGATGTTGTCACTACATACATTCGTTGAAACGAAAAACCAATTTTTGACTTCTGCTCGCCTCTATCAGATATTCTATAAGATCGCTTAACAACAAATTTCGATTAGAACTCTGTAGCAACATATTCTCGGTACACAGAGCAAGAATTTCTTATATCTTGAATAGTTTTTAAAATTTCACGTATTTAGTGTTGAACACAGCCTTAACTAGACTTTTTTAAGTCCGATGCGGATGGAAATTTTGCGCCCTCCCCCTACCCACATAAAAAAATTGCATCGCAGACAAATATTTTGAAAATTTTAAGGTTTAAGGTTGGAATAGCCGACCTTGGACTTATTTTTAACTTTGAAATAGTGTCAATAGTACCATGAATTGAAAAAAAAATAGTAGACAAACAGTCTCATGCAATTTTTTCAATATTGCATGGAGGGTGTAACTATTTCTGTTGTCTGATATGCAATACACATCTCCCATAAAATCTTGTAAAATCCTTTCAAATATTCTAAGTCAGACCCTAAAAGTTTTGAAATCCTTTAAAATCCTCCAGAAAATCTTGAAATCTGTTGATGTGATTCTCTGAAAAGTCCTAGAAACTTGTCAATTTTTTAACATACCTCAAAATCCGTAGAAATTCCTTGAAATTTGATTATTTCTCTTAAAATCCATTAGAATCCCTTGAATCTGGTCAAATCCCTTGAAACCTCTGAAATCCCTAAAATCCATAGAAATCCCTAGAAGTCCCTTGAAATTACGTGTCCTTCCACATATTCGATAAAGTTCTCTAGAAATACGTTGGAACCCTTTGAAATTTCTCAAATATATTTTGTGTCCTGGATGCCTTTTTAAAATCCCTTGAAATTTACTGAACTCCTACGAAATTCTTCGAAAACCCCTACCAAATTTTGAATCTCGTCATATTCTTCTGACGTTTTTCAAATACCCGCAAGAGTTTAAAATCCTTCGAAGTACCTTGCAATTTATAACGTCCAGTAAATATATTAAACCCCCTGGCAATCTACAAAAATCGAATAATGGCCCTTAAAACATCAAATTTTCATTTAGGAAATAAATTCATTGTCATTTTCCGGTCCAGCAACCAACTTGACGATCCTGCAAAATCCTTGAAAACTTATTGAATTCCTCGATATTTCTGAAAATGTAATATATTTGTTCAACCTTTGAAGATCTGAAATCCCTAAAATCTTGTGAAATCTCGTACAACATAATTATGGAAATGTTCAATAATATTTCTTAACTCACCGACGGCACCATCCTAGTTATGGCTCTGATGTCAAAAACGCAAATTCAAAGATGAGGTGCGTATGCAGAAATGTTGTACATAGTGAAAAATATTAGGTATTATCTTTAATTCATATAAAAAAATGTATGAAATAAATGAAAATTATACATACCTTCTATTATGCATATTGTATAAGTTTATAATATTTTTCGTATGGTATTTCTTAATTTCGAATGAAAGTCGCATATTAATTCATTCTTAATTTACTTTTCAGTGTTTTTTTCAAATACTAAATATTATGATTAATGAAATAATGAAAATAATTAATTATTTGAAATAAATTATTTTTCATTAAGAAAATAAAGAAGTTTTTATATAGGTGAGATTTTTATGAGACCACCCTCTCCCGCCCGCGATCATTAACTTATGGCCTACCCACTTATTTTTTGACAATCTAAGGCTTGTGTGATTTATTGTAAGCCTATAATCATTTTTCTACTAAAATATTTTCGAAAGTGAATAACAAGCAGTTTTTATTTACCTGTTTCCAAAAAAATAGACGCTAGGGTACTGACAAAAAATGAAAAACCTTGAAAACAATTATACATTTCTTTTATTGCAATTACTAGTTACTTGTAACATTTCGAAACTACTTCGAATTGCAAAAAATATTGTATTTTAGTTTCAATTATTCTCAATTAAATTGATGGGTGAGACGATAGTCGCCTACAATTACTGTTTTAAAATTTTTGGAGATTGGGCGATGATTGCCTAAGGGAGATCCCTCCATTTCTTCTCGAGTCATATCTTCAATCGCACCACTGTACATGTTTATTTTCACCCTTTTTTCACACACATTTCTCATTGTAAATATTCCACGAAGATAGGATTTACTTTTCTCCAATATTGCAAAGACATCACCACTGGACGTTGATATTATCATTTTTTCTTCGGCTGGTATTGGCTCAAGGACCTGATATCTTCCTTTCAACATAATTTGTTTATGTCGAGGAAAAGTGTATTTTCGAATTTCGAATCGAAAATTTGGATGCGCATTGGAAATAAGCCGAATATGTCTAAATTCAGCATATTTGAATATATTTATATGTAGGGAAGTCTCCCTGCCAGGAGGAGACCTGGTCCTGACACGAAGAGAAGACTCTGCAGTGGGAGATCTGGACTTGGCACGGAGAGGAGGCTTAGCAGCTGGAGTAGAGACTGGAGGGGCCAGAAAACGACGTCTGACAGGAGAAGGAGACACTTTAGAAGAATTATTTTTGTCAGTATTATGAGAAGGTCCGGAACGTGGAATATTAGGAATAGGGTCGCCGTTCGGTAAACACTCAAACGGTGAACTCAACTCTGCAAAAAGAAACGGAGGATTGAATTTTCCTTGTTTATTTTCTTCCAGCAACTTGGAACTGGTTTGTTGGAAAGTTTTACCAAACACCCTGCCCCCCAATTTTCTTACGTACTTCTTGTATGAATGCTTCGGAGTGTACCATATGTACGCGTGCACATATATGGGCGATTTGCAAATAGATTTCAATTTGTACGTCCCTCGATGTTTATTCGATGTTCCTATAACATTTTTGACCTACTAAGGGGATTATAGCACATATGGTGGCCTACTTCATTAGTGCATACAGAAAAAATACAAAAAAATTACAGTTACGCATACCTTTTTTGTCATTAAGTGGTCGGTTTTTTACCCTCCCTACAGTGTCCCTCCCTACAGATTCACATACTTGAAATATGACAGGACTGGTAAAAATTTTTTTATAATATTGGCCTTGGGCACTTTTTTTAAATATATAATGCAGTTCAAATTGCAATACTAACTTGCTGGAGATTATAAATACTGACTGAAAGAACCATGCTTATATGTCTGTCCCTCGGTTTGTTAACAACTCCGAAGCCTCTATGATTCTAACGAATTTGAGGTGATAATTCTTATTATAATCAATTACAATCATGAAAAATAAGTAGTTTTCATCAAAATTTAAAAACACCTGACGTTTCCAGAATCTTAAAATTGATTAAATCCTCGTAAGTCGTCTGAGAACACGGGAAAAACTATCGGTTAACCTGAATAACAACTCCGAAGCCTCCCAAAAAAAGAGGTACAAACGCAAAATAATTTTTCTTTTCAAAAAAATTTCCCCACAAAATTGGAAGGGCTGATGGAGCAAAACACTTTCACAAAGCTGGAATTATTTTTTCAAAAATGGTGTGTTTTATATCACTTTAAAATTGCAAACAACAACTCCGAAGCTAACGACTCTGAAGCCTTTTAACAACTCCGAAGCCTTTTTTTGCACTCGCTGGTAAAAGGTTCCAAGTCGCATTGAAGAGAAAGGAAACAATATTTTGAAAGTTCTTTTTTTTAAGCTCTTCTTAAACTTCATAAAATATTGTTCATAGATATTTGTTTCACGGAAACTATTCTTATACAAATTTACGTCAAGGAGATAAGTTTAAATTGTAAAAACAAAGTAAATAATTATTTAAACAAATTTCCAATAAATTGGAAAAAAATCCAAAAAATGTCAAAAAAATTCGTTAAGAAATTGAAAACTAAACTTCGAACAAATTTTTGAACAAAAATTTCAAAAAAAATTTAGAAACAAATTTTCAAAAGAATTTTTGAGAAAAATTTGTAAAGAAATTGAAAAAAAAATTGAAATAATTTTCTAACAAACACATTATTGAAAAATAAGAATAAATAAAAATTATTTTCAAAAAATAAATTTTTCAACAAATTTTCAAAAAAAATGTAAGAAAAAATTTTGAAAAAAGAATTTCAAAGAAATTTTAAAAAGAAAATTTAAAAAAAAAAATCTAACAAATTTTCAACGAAAAAATTGAAATAATTTTCAAACAAAAATTTGAAATAATTTTTAAAAAGAAAATACCTCTCAGTTCAGAGTACTGAGAACAAGGACCATCATAAGGAAATGATTTTTCTAATATATTATAATAATTGTTTTTATTTAATCAAATACTGGTGACTTATTCCTAACTTCGTTAATCGTTTCCTATGTTTTAAAAGTTATAATGATGATGACAGCATTTAAAAATAATATATTGATATAATAAAGTTTTAATCACTTATTTTACAAAATTTTATTATTAAATATTTTTAAATTGAAAAAAAAATTTTGAAAATAATTTTGAAAATTTTTTAGAATGTGCAGACAATTTTTTGCACATTTAAAAAAAAAATTCGCATTATTTTGACCCGCTAAGCCTGACAAACCCAGTTTTAAACCTTTCTAATAATGTACTTTAAGTAAAAGATTAATTTAGACACAAATCAGTGGGGAAAATCAATAGTCTAGATCCAACAGCTTGCCCACGTTATAAAGTACACCCTGGTACATATATCTAAGAAAACTGATAACAATTATTGCATAATTTAGAACTTCAATTTACTCGCATCTCGAGAATCAAAATTGAAATCTATTTGCAATTCGTATATATACGAATTGCGTATCAATAGAAACAATTGAAAAAAAATTTTTTAACACACATTTTGGATTCCTCCGAAGTAAATTCGGATTCAATCCGTACTTGTTTTGGAAAAACTCAAAAAGAGTTTAAAAGAAAAGCAATTAGGATTAAATGCGTATTAGGTCGGACAAACTGTGATTTGCGGTAAGCTTAAAAACGCAATTACAATTATAGATATATTGTATTATTATACTCACCAAAAGAATTGAGAACAACTGTCAAAGAAAAGACGAGAGTATGAATAATCCTCATCTTTTGTAATTAAAGCAAAACTGATTATTGACAAATTTTATTGAAAATGGTACTGATGAATATTCTAGAGCTTCATTGGATTTTATAACACACATATCTTAGAGTCGTTATCATATATAGATTATAGGCGTCAAGCTTGCCCTTCTCATATATTTACATTTCATCAGGCACTCTCAAGTAATAAAATGTATTTACTGAATTCGTTGAAACTGATATCACGGCTATAACTGAATTGTTTAAGCACTGATAAACGAAAATAGATTCAAAAAAATATTATACAACAATTGGAAGATGAAGTTTATCTCTTCATATTGTCGGCGAACCACATTTTTTATGGAATGTTGTAGAAATTAATAAAAAAAAACGGAGTTGGATTGGAACAATAAAAAAAAAACATAAAAACAAAGCAATTTTTCAACTCTGCTCACTTCTTTATCATATCTTATCAAACCAATTTACATTCAATTTTGATGAGAACTCTGTAGCAACAAATTCTCGGCACATTCAGCAAATATTTGTGATGTCTTGAATTGTTTTTAAATTTTGCATATTTAACTTGTTTTCAATTAAATAATTTAGAGCTTAATGCCCTTGAACTGCAAAATTCTGGACTTTCATGAATGAAAAAGTTAAAAGATTACTTGTCAAAAAATATAAATCCACTCTGTCATTTTCATAAACTATAAAATGAATAATGAACTAATGGTACAATTCAAAGTTTGAATTAGGCACCTTGAAATTTTGAAAGTTTTCTATTTCAAACAATTAAGTATTAAAAAAGGACAATTACCTACATTAAAAAACGTGGCTTTTTAAGATTTAAAAGAAAAATTATATCTTTTACAACTAAATTCTTTTTTTTTTGCTATTAATGTTCCGTACTATAAACTGCAACTAAAAATAATTCTTTATGATTTTCAGCCCTCAGGTAAAATCTTATGAATGTTACAGTTATGAAATTGAACGGAAGAAAATTTTGTTAATTCTTCGCATGAGTGCCAAACCACACTTTTTTTGTGCAACTCAAATGCCGATGTTAGAGTTTATGAAATTTTATCCGAACAACAGTAACATGTGCCTCGACTGCCTTCAACCTAAAAGGGCTCGCATATACCGGGGGTTTCCTGAATATGCTTCTGGGATGCCCCGCGATCATTTTGAGCCCAAAAAGAAAAAAATCGCCTGGGCACTTCTTGAGAAAACTCATTTTTTGATTTTTTTGAAGATGATAATCAAGAAAATATCTTAAACGTGGAATTTAATTGGCTCAAACCATTCAGTTTGACATCCAAAAATGGGCTATAGGTGCTGAAAATCTTACGAGAACTAAAACTCTTCAATATTTTTGGAAAATGGTAAAAAAAAGTAGGAAAAAATCAGTTTTTTGGAAATTGCCTTCTTCCAGTTCATCCTATGTTCCAAACACCTCAACGAAAATTGAAGTGCTTGAAATTTTCTGCGAAGTGAAAAGAAAGTCGAATGTTCTATCTCTGAAAGTTTGGGAGTTATGGTCCTAAAAAGTCGATTTTGAGCGGATAATTTAAATGAAAAAAATATATATATAGTTTTGGAGAAATAACTTATTTCCTATGCATATCTGGTGAAAATTGTTGGATCATTAACCAAAGAAGACTTGATTTTGAGTAGATCTCAAAAAACCTCGCTCTAGCTGTAATAGAACCAAAATTATGGCCTTCTGAATATGGCCCCTTTTTATGAAATTTTCTTCAACATCAATTGTTTAAAAAAATTTATCTTTTTTCAAAAGAACGCATTTCATGAGCAATTATGGAGGAAGTTGTCACCAGATAGGTTTAGGAGGACCTAATTTTTAGCAAATTCAAGAAAGAAATAATACTCTAGCTCTAATCGCACCGAAATGATGACCTTATAAATATGATCCTTTTGTAATGAATTAATTAGGTCATTAAATTATTGAAGACTTTATTTGATTCAAGCACAAGATACACAATATGATGAAAACATTGTTCCATGTCTCATCCTCCAGAAACAAAAAATTAAAAGAAAAATTTCAACAAAATTCCATAAAAAGCGTAATTTTCAGAAGGCCATACTTTCGATGCGATTAGAGCTAGAGCATTATTTTTTTCAGATGTGCTGAAAAATAGGTCCTTCTCAACCTATCTGGTGGCAACTTTCTCCTGAAATTCTCGGGAAATGAGTTCTTTTAGAAAACGATCAACTTTATTTGAAAAATTGATGTTGAACACAATTTCATAAAAAAGGGCCATATTCAGAAGGCCATAATTTTGGTTTTATCACAGCTAGAGCATTGTTTTCTTAGATCTACTCAAAATTAAGGTTATAGGAAATAATTTATTTTCCCAAAGCTATATATATATTTGTTCTCATTCAAATTATTCGCTTACAATCAACTTCTTAGGGCCATAGCTCCTAAACTTCTAGAGGTAAAACATTCGATGTTTTGTATTATGCGCAACATTTCAAGCACTTCGATTCTTGTGGAAGTATTTGGGACATAGGATGAACTGGAATAAGGCAATTTCCAAAAAACTGATTTTTTTTACTTTTTTCACTATCTTTCAAAAATATTGAATGGTTTTAGTTCTCTATAAATGTTCAGCACCTATAGCCCTCTTTCGGATGCCAAACTGAATGCTTTGAGCCAATGAATATGCACATTTGACACCGTGGTAAGCCATACAATAAATGTGTAAATTTAGATAAAAATGTCAAATTTTTTGTTTATGAAGTAACTAGTGAATTTTTTATATTATATTTAACTTTTCAACTTTTCAATTAATTTGTTATAAACAAATTAATGAATGAAAGTAGTTTTCCGTGAATGGTTATGATTAATTGTTTAAATTCACGCTGTTCGCGCAATATATGAGAGAAATTAAGGTACGATCACGATTTTTTAAAAGTAGCTATATTTCTGCAATTCTTCCTAACGAGCAGCACAGGCACGCGCGCAACGAAACCAGTCACCTCTCTGGATTTTTTTTCAATTTCAAAAAGATAAACAATTCGAAAATCTATAATAACAAATTTTTGAATATCAAATGTTTAAAAAAGTTCTTGAAACAATTTAAGTAATATACTCAATTATTATGTCAAAGAGATATACAACAGATAAATAATATCTATACGTTCTTAAGTTTTCTCTGAAGACAAACGTGAATTTGACAATGATTATCATTATCATTGGCGATAATCATTAATTATCATTAACGGCGATACCACGCTGAAAACACCAGTTCCCGTAAGATAAGACCGTTCAGGAATACTGCGTGGTGTTGGCCCGTCGTGGGTGTGGTGGACCCACACTGATAGTATTTATCCACCTAGAAACACTAACCGAATCGGGTAGTGAGGCAATGGACTTTCGAGTCCGAACTGCTAATCAATTTTTTTTTAAATGATTATCATTACTGATTTTTCTTAAATAAAATATAACAGTATGTCGTGAATTGGATCTATTGAATGATTTTGAATAATAGCAATCATGATTGGGTGACGGACAACTTTGCACGTAGCAACTTTGCACGTCGATGACCGGACGGACAACTGTGCACGTCCAAGGCCACAGGAGCCCATCTGTGCACGTCGAAATTTCGACGTGCACAGTTGTCATTTGGACAACTGTGCACGTGCACAGATGGTACTTGGACAACTGTGCACGTCGAAATTTAGACGTGCACAGTTGTCACTTGGACAACTGTGCACGTGCACAGATTGCACTTGGACAACTGTGCACGTCGAAATTCAGGCGTGCACAGATGGACTCCTGTGCACTTTACCGTGCACAGATGTCACTTTCCTAACTGTGCACGTGCACAGATGTCACTTGCCCAACTGTGCACGTGCACAGATGTCCCTTGTCCAACTGTGCACGTGCACAGATGTCCCTTTCCCAACTGTGCACGTGCACAGATGCCACTTGCCCAACTGTGCACGTTCATGTCCTTACGTAAGGGGTGTACTTAAGTAATTCAGAGAGTTCAAGGAATTCAGAGAATTCAAGGGATTCGGAGAATTCAAGGAATTCAGAGAATTCAAGGAATTCAAAAATTCAAGGAATTCAGAGAATTCGAGGAATTCAGAGAATTCAAGGAATTAACAAAATTCAAGGAATTCGGAGAATTAGAGTAATTCAGAGAGTTAAAGGAATTCAGAGAATTCAACGATTTTAATGCATTCATCGAATTCACTACGAATTCACAGAAATCTATGAATTCCTTGAATTCTATGAATTCGTCGAAAGTGAGGCAATTATGAATTTTTGTACGAAAAAGCACTTAAAACTAGGACAATTTATGAGATACGATGAATAGAGAGAATTTGTAAGGTTTTATAGTTGTTTGTATGCAAGTTAAACTCTGGAATCCGTCGAACTTCAAAAAATGTTGCACTATTTTTGACCCATGCTTGAGGAAGGGAACTTTCTTTCTTGCGGGACATAATACTTCATTTTTCCACTTATGAAGTATTTAGCAGAAAATTTTCAAGAAAATCGTGCCAGGTGAAGCAATATAATTTAATATTAACGATTCTATCGCAAATTTTCAAAAAGGCCTTTTTCCAGATGAAATACACGTGAATATTCATGGGCTTTGAACAACCTCTAAAAAGCAATTGATTTTAAAATGAGAAAAAAACGTGCTTACTTTTTTGTGTTTGAATAAATCTGGCGGGCGAGACCAAGAAAATTTGAAGAAAAACATGTGAAACACCCAAATAAATAAACCTTGAGATTTCTCTAACCAATGACCAAGAAAAATGTGTAACCCGTCATTATACATCGCCACATAAACAACAGTAAAACTCTCATAAAAATATTTAAAAAAATTTCTTTTCCGGTTCATTTTTTGTGAAATCATAAAAAAGGCATAAAAGAAATAAACGATTTGGTCAAATCAAAGACAGATAAGTAACCAGAGAAAAATAAATACCTACCAAGTAGGCACGGTAGTTAGTGGTCATTAGGACGCTCAAAGGACATCAGATGTCTCTATACCCACTGGAAGACTCAGAGAAGCTTAATAAGATGAAACTATTGAAAAGTAAATTCAAAATAGTACATTGTGTATCGAGGGCGTGAAGAAGGCTATTTTGACAAGTCAAAATAGCCGTACGCCCTTGACACACACTGTACTGTATTTGTATGTGTAGCGGGCCTAACGTTTTATATAGCGGGCGTAAAGTTTCATGTAGCGGGCGTAAAGTTTCATGTCAGCCCGGCGGCAGACTGCGCATGTCCGAACGTCACTGGGCTGGAACTGGCCACATTTCGCCTGCTTCACGTGCATGCAATGGCGCGTTTTTAAGGCGGTCGAACAAAAAAGAGATTTTCACATATCTTCAATAATTTGAAAGGAATAATTTCATCAAAATAATATTTGAAATATTTTTAAACTAACTCTAAGAAAGTTAATACGCTCCATTCCACCAGGATTGAATAATTTTAACTGTTGAAAATTTATTATACGTAGATGCAAAGGATCACCCTCGTATAAGCCCTTACGTAAGGACATAAACGTGCACAGTTGGGCAAGTGACATCTGTGCACGTGCACAGTTGGGCAAGGGACATCTGTGCACGTGCACAGTTGGACAAGTGACAACTGTGCACGTGCACAGTTAGGAAAGTGACATCTGTGCACGTTAAAGTGCACATGAGTCCATCTGTGCACGTATAAATTTCGACGTGCACAGTTGTCACTTGGACAACTGTGCACATGCACAGATGGTACTTGGACAACTGTGCACGTCGAAATTTAGACGTGCACAGTTGGCACTTGGACAACTGTGCACGTGCAAAGATGTCCAAGTGACAACTGTGCATGTGCACAGATGGCACGTGCACAGTTGGCACGTGCACAGTTGTACCCCTGACCAACGACGTGCACAGTTGTCCGTCTGGCCATCGACGTGCACAGTTGGGCACGTGCAAAGTTGCTACGTGCAAAGTTGACCCCATCCCTCATGATTCTGAGAAGCATTTTTAGCCATTAACAAGCATTTTAAAACATTATTAGAATAAAAAAATTCGAACTTTTGAACCTACAACCTTAAATTTATCTAAACTTTAATAATGCAACATTGAAAATTATAAGTTTTTAGGTAGATGATGTATAATTTATAATTTCCAAAGTTTTTAGTTGAAAAACGTTTCCAATCACTTTAAATATAACAATTTCCGACAAAAAATATACCACAAAGTACACATAGCCTGAAGTTATTAACAAATGAATGATATAATGAACTTTCCTGTAAGTGAAGTTCTATAATAATTTGTATGAAGCGCTTCTTCCTGAAGATAAAATGTGGATCTTGAAAGTTGGTTACGATATAAAAGTAAATTAGCACTCTATTGGAAACGGCGAATACAATAAGTATCTATCGTAAACATAAACGAAGTGAAAGTTCAAAATTATAACTGTGACATATTGTCTCTACTTATCTTATATGGCTTGTCAGAATTATCTTACATTCGAAGGAATAGGCCTATCATAGAACATAGCAAATGTGGCCGAATTTTCTGACCAAACTGCTGACTTTCCTATCTGATCGATATTAACACCATTACGTTTAGCGGCAGATGTAGACGCGTGTCTAGTGCTATGTGCTGAGAAAATGGCGGTATCTGTGCCACATTCATAGAGGACCTCCTTCACCCATCTGCTAAGATTTTGGGTGAATACTTTCTTAGAAGGCTTTTTAAAAGATTGAAACAAGTTCTTTGTATCGCTTCTAACATAACGGCTCTTATCGATATAACCTTGAAGGTTCTGTGTAGGTTAAATATTATTGTCTCTATGATAATAGGGTAGAATCAAAATAGACTGAATTTCACTCGGTCTACAAGCCTTTGGTATCATAATTTTTATTAGGTTATGTTTAGCAATATTGTTTACAACATTCGTTAGCGATAATGTTTGCATCCTTTGACCAGTGACTACTGCTAATAACGTTAGTAATCTCTTACTCAAGACTTCTAAGGATAGATCATCATCCTGCATGTTTGTAAAATATTCTAAGATTATTGAGGTGTCCCATGTGGAATCATATTTTGGCTTGAGAGGTCTTAGGCTATACAAACCCTTAAAAATCTTTTTAAAGTTTCAGTTTGACCAATTTGGGGTCCTGAAATGAGGGAGATAGTCGAACAAATGCAATTGACGGTCCCATAAGATGCTTCCTTATGAAATTCTCCAGTTAAAAATTGAATAATGTCAGCTACCTTTGAATCGAAAATATCTAAGCTTCTATCTTTACAATACAACTACCATTTTTTTAGCAAGCTGTCATACTGCTAGAGAGAAGATTCAGATAAAGAAGAAATATTGATCGTAATTGATTCCTCCAGGATGTCTTTCAGCAAGAAAGCTCTCCTGATAACTTCCCTGGCACCAGGGTGAGTTTTTACCAAGGACGACAAGGGGTCCTATCAGGAGAAAAAAGGTTACTATTAGGCTTCAAAACTACGAGGTCCGATTCCAGCACTGAGAGGGGCAAGGCAAACCATGATTTCGGAACTACAATTATACCCCTTTCTGTTTCCGGTTTTACTTTTTGTGTGACTCTAGGGATTATGATGAAAGGTGGAAAGGCGTAAAAGAAAAGATTACCAAAACCAATAGTGAAGACATCGATTGCCAACGAAGCAGGATCTCTTGTCCAGGAAACGTAATTGATGCATTTTGTATTAATTCTAGATGCAAATAAGTCAATTTCCAGACTACCGAACTTCTTAACAATTTTGCGAAAAGCTGAGTCAGATAATTCAAATTCCCTTTCTTTATTCAAACTCCTAGGTTCAGAATCCGCTTCTGGGTTGTCTTTGGAGGAAACATAAGAAGCAAAAATATGCCAATCGCCCCTGCGAATTATATATGAAATCACAGTGGTGCTATCAATCCTTAGGAGAATACTACAGTTTCTGAGATCGTTGAAAAAGCATTGAAGATCAAGAAAGCTGATGTAAGTTCCAAATAGTTTCCCCTTTTGTTACCACACGAAACTTCCCAGTCGGTGAGAAAGGCGTCTGAAAAAATTGTGATTGTTATATCTGACTTAAAGTCATACTTACATCATAATTATCATTAAACTTAATAAGGCTAAATACTTTCATCTTTCAAAACTTTCTATATGAGCCAAACCGTATTGAATGTCTGGGCAGCAAGACACCAAAGAGCCAATAAATTGTGCAAAATTCTTAATTTAACAATTTCTCAGTTTCCTAAAAGTATTTATCTGATCACGAATCCTGTTTCTCTTTTCAGATGGTAACCCTAAAGTCCTTCTCTGAGAATTAAGAATGAACCCAAGAAAACTGCAAACATGAAAAGGAAGCGTATACGATTTTTCATAATTTACAATGAATCCTAAACTTGTTATTAAGTTTAAAGAAGCCTTGATGTTATCTAAACATTTAGAATGACTATTCCTGAGATGCAGAAGGTCGTCAAGATATACATATGATAGAGAAAAATCCTAGATTTCTCAAACAACCTACAACTGGCTTCATAATTTGTGTTGATGCCAAATGGCAACCAGTTGAATTCAAAGAGAGTGCTATTAAAATCAAACCTCAGATATTACCGATAATTTTTCTCAATGGAAACCACGTACTAAACGTCTTTAAGATCTAATTTATACACGAAACAATTTAGGCTTACTAACTTACAGGCTACTTCATAATCTTCGAGCTCAAAATGAACAGTATCGATGAAGAGATTTAGCTGTTTAAGATTTGTCTCATCAGGCTTAGGAACTAAGAAAATGCCCGAGAAAAACTGGTCTGCTAGTGAGGAACATTTACTAATAGCTCCGTTTAGTATACATTTTGGAATTTGATCTGAAATCTAGCATTTCTTCTTCAACGACCAAGACGGCTGTCTGGAAATCGAACTTTGAAAGACAGTTCTTGCAAAAGCAATTTTATATTCCTAAATCCAAATCAAAATTCTGGAATCGGTGGTAATATTTTTCCAATTGTCTATGACAAATTTCAGCTCACCAGCTGATTCACTTACATTCGTAATAACTGAGTCTTTCTTTGCTGAGTTGTAACTTGCTACTGGAATCTGTTGCGTTGTCCTCTGTTTTGATTGCCTCTATTGCTTTTGTTGGACTGAAACTGACTGGGAAGTCTGTTGTGATAATTGCCCCACGTCCTGGATTTGAAAGTTTCACTTCGAGGCGGGGCCTTGAGTTTTTTGGCTTTCCTGAGTTTTTGGGTCATTTTGGCCATTTATCTGTTACGGAAGATTTTAGCGCTTCCTTCTGAGAACGGTTGATTGCAGCGAGAATGAGATTTCGACGAGTAGGGTTTCGCCTCTTTGCAAATCTTCCAATAGTCGCACAGCCTCGCTGAGTTTTCTGAGCAAGCAATTTTGTGTTGAAGATAATTTCTGGATATCATCATCTAGTTGTTTTATCATTAACGGCATCAACTATAGTGCTGCCCAACAAATCTGGGCAGGCATAATTTTTTTCACTTCTCAACTAAGCGTTCATCACTCTTTGAAGATGTTTCATTTAATGGAATTGCAATATCTATGTTGAGTTGAGGTGGATCAAACAAAATACAATCTCTTGGTGGGATCCTTAATCAATTGTTCTTTTTCGTCCGCCATCCAGCACTATCACCCGGGATGAAACGTTAGTCCCAGTGGCATGCTACCAGGATCGGCAGTCGGTATTAAGATTGGACTTGAAGGTCTTTCCAGAGTGGGACGAGCAGCGAGTCCCCGATGGCTTCAATCCGTCTACGCAGAAACGCCTAGACGGCATCAGATTGGATTTGGTATAGAAACCCAATTTGCGCAATCCCGAGAAGCGGAATTCATGTTGAATAAATTTCTTGACGAGATAGTTACTCGGAGAGCTTGGAGTAACTAACTTACATTCCTTTTATTTCCTTCGTTCCACCTTCCTTTTTGAAAATACCTGTCTTTCAAAATCAACGCATATTATGAATTGTAATAATATACATTTATTGAGGCGATATATATTTTATTGTAGCTAAGAATACAAATTGATGCGAAATAAAGAACAAATATTACAGTAATCATAAAATAAAATTTGTATTTCATTTTGTGATATCTGAATAAGCAGTTCCGAACCGAGATATACATTAAGTATGACATACAATTGATGTGTAGAAAAGTTTGCATTGTGGTACGTGATGAGGATATGTTCCTTTAAGCTGGAAGAGTATCAACGAAAGAGAATTCACAATCACAAATTACAGTTGCCGATGCTTTGACATTTAATTTTGAAAGGGCTGTGCACAAATGTGGACGAAGTATTGAGACCGAGCGCATAGTGCGAGGCAAATACATTACCGAGCGCGAAGCGCGAGATCCAAAAGACGCTCAATAATTTTTTAATTCACCTTTATTTCTTCTGAATTCACTTCAATTCTTCTACGTTCATTTATAATTTGATGTAATAAGTGAATTTTTGGATATTTTAAAATTTTGTATAGATTATTTGATTTTTTTAAAATTCACATTAAATTTTGATAAGGTTCTTTTAATTCTTTTCATTATCTTGTTGAATTTTTTCAAATGTGTCAAATTCTGTTGAAATCACTATCAATTCTTTTTAATTCATCTTGAATTCGTATAAGTCTCATTGGAATCTTTTGAATCCCCTTCAATTGTTCTTATTTCACTCCAATTTTACTAGAATCAGTGAATTATATTGGATTATTTTCTTTTCTAATTTATGTGTAATTTATCCTGAATTTTTAATAATATATCCTGAATCCTTCTGTAGTCTTTTGAATTTTTTCTTATAAATATCCTATAAATTTTATCGAATTATTTTTAATTAAAAAGAACATCAGTTATATTGTCAAAACCCAATAGTCACTTTTAGTCGCTTATGGGTTTGAAGATAATGTTTTTAGTATATTAGGCTGTGGCAGCCCTGTTTCGTATATTTTGTTCATAAAATTACCAAATATTAGTTCGTTACAATATTTTTTATTCTGCACCTCTAGCGGGAGAATCCAATGTAGATTTGCTGAAAAAAATGTTTTTGAATCGTAGAACGATCAACTTTGAAATTAATTTATACAATTTGTTGATAGAAACTAATTGAGACATCTCATTAATTTATTTTGATTGACTCCGAGCTTAGTTCTAATGTTCACGAAATGAATCTTGTCTTTTTCAGTACTATTAATATCCGAACATAGAATATTCAAATATTAAAAAAAAGTGTTCTAAAAAATTTTCAAAATGGGCTTACTTTTTGAATTTTTGTTTTTTTTCAATTTTTTCTTTTGAAAGTTATCGTGCTAACAGACAGACATTTTGTAAATACCTGTTTTTTGGATTCAGGGGTCTCAAAACGTGGATATTTAGCACAAAAAAAAAGGGGGGGGGGGTCAAATTTTACACAAATTTAATACTTTCTCATTAGAGGATGAGAAAGTAAAAGAATAAAGTTGTATCAATTGACATTTTATCACATTCTTTGTTACCAATAAAGTGCAGTAAGAAGGTTTGAAAATCAGCTTTCATGATTCTCTTTGAAAATTAGGTGAAAATTTAAAAAAAAAATGAGAATCGAGTATGCAACTCAATCCGAACAGATGTTATTTTTCATACCACTATTTTATATATTTTGAAAATAATGTTGTAGCTTTAATATGTTAGTGCAGAATTCTGAACGTTTGGGCATCAACTACCGTGTGCAGTAATGAAAAAGATAAAAATCATGTAATATGGTTAGTTTTTACATTTTTGTGTTATACAGGTTCAACAAAAATGTAAATATAATTATTTTATTTGTTTACAGCATGAGCAACAATGCTCTGATTTACTAGTTGCTTCTTGTAAATTAAGGGTAAGAACCATTCTGGGTAACATTCAGTGATATATCCAGGGAGACAGCTTGTAAATTTTGGTTTTGGGTCCACTGGAAAAAACTGGGATTATGACTTAAATTTCGTAAAGCTGACTGAAAAAAAATATTGAGAGATTCAGTTTTGTGATTGTTAAAATTATCATTGTGAAATACAGCGTACCTTGATTGTACTGATATCAATGAATCATTTCGAAAAACTAAATTGAGCTCACATAATAATTATATTGAATGATAATTCAAAAGTCTAATAATAACTGATTATTAATTTTTTTTGATAAGAAAACATTATGTTAAAAATGTTTATGCTTATGTTGGAAACCCCAGAAAATTATAAGGTAAAATTCCACCTTTTTCAGAGAGAGATGAAATTAAAAAGCCATGCATTTTGAACTATGTTAAACTATAAATATGTTGAGCTATGAATCTATCAGAAACCAAGATAATCTTAATTATGTAAATTTAAATTCATTCATCAAATTCCCATTTCTCAAGAACAAAACAAAGCAGGAGGCAACATAAAAGACCTGAATGATCATAAAATTGTTAAAGAAATAACCAAATATTGCTCGAAATTCTTACTTACATATATGCTGTTCTCCACGTTCTCCAGGGAAAAATTAAAGAATGATGACGAATTCCTGGCTATTAATTTCAATCGATAATTTAATATTTAATCACATACATTACAAACACAGCCGATAAATCAGTTAATCAAATGACGTTACGATACAATTAATAATACTATATATATATGTATAACCGTAACTAATTATCTCTTCATGTAAGATTGTGAAATTATTTCCCTTATAGATTTTTAATGTAGTCGTATTTATTTATTTATATAATACATGCATAAAATGCATCATTATAGATTCGAGAGTATCTCTTACAATATTTTCTTTCTTTGCGGTACGTACAATGCTTGTGTGGCAGCACATGTGTATGTGTGTCCGTGTATGTGCAGTGCGAAACAAACTTAGTACCTATACAATACATATCGCATATGAATTTTTTTTATAAGAAGCCCTCTCCCTACTCTCAGGAAGAAACTCGGAATTTGCATAATAGCGAAAATATTTAAGCGGCTTCGGGCCGTCTCGGATTATTAATCACAGGTAGCATATCATCCATACATTTCTTTTGCTTGAAAATTAACATTGTTTTCAATTGTATTAGGATGAGAGTAATGCACATAAATCTTAAAAATATGCTCAATAATCGTCCGCTTTTATGCATGAAAAAGTACTATTGAAACGATTGGTGTCAATTGAAACCAATAATAACGAATTGTGCCTTTCCACAATAGCATATAATAATCATGGTATTATATAAATACGCCCCTCTGAAATATGAAGTGATACACTTTTAGCAGGGTTATATAATGATTCGAAAATTACTATTAATTATAATATATTTTTATTCTTATTTCGTTTTTTTACTGCACATTTAGTTCCCTTTGCTTTCTACTAAAATTGTATCATGCACACAACAATTGTACAATGAAAAATTGATTCAAACGTTGCTTATAATTTTTTTTATGTCACAAGTATTGCTTGCATGATAGATACAATTCTCTTTTCATATAAGGCAGGCTTTAACTATATATCCTAATTGCTTTGTGAAATATTTACATATTTATAGACAAGGGTGTGATTTTACTTTTAACGATCACGTGACCTCGTTTGACTAGATTATATATATATATATATTTTTTTACAAATATTCATACCGAAATCACAAAGTGCTTGGAATCACCAAATTCTACAGAAGGCAACGTGCATTAAAGTAAGGCTGGGTTTTCGCTGGGTGCATAATTCAGCAAAATTTGTTTACAGGTTCTTGTTAAGGGCATAAAATGTTGACACTTTATTATTATTGATTTTTCATTGACCATTTTTTGCATAATTCCTTTATCAAATTTTTTCTTTTCACCATAAAGAAATTAAACTGTTGATTTTACTATTCAAGCCAATTGAAACATTGATTTTTAACTCTTATTTTCTTTTCTTTTGTATAACAATTCTTAAACTTTCCATGCAATTTTTGCATTATAATCAATTATTCTAAAAGGCATTGGACATTTTCAATATGGATTTAACCGATTTATTTAATAATTATTACACATTCTCTGCATTATAACAACGAATCGAACTGCAGTGATAATTTCAAATAAGTGATTAAAAGTGCATGAAAAATATTAGCAGATTAGCATACGTCAACCTGTTATCTTCATTAATATTTTAAATACATCTGAAGAATTTTGTTAAAGTTTACTTTGCAGTGACGGAATGTATTATTTTTATGCTAATATTTGAGTCCATATTTAATGTCACCGGGATCTTCATATGCAGCATAATTACGAATATCAATTATTTTCCCAGTATATATTAAAATACAAGTTATCGATGTCAACCATTTTTTGCTCACTTTTATGTAGGATTTATATTTAAATTATTTTTTTAATTTGTTGAAAATTTTTTTACGTATAATCGAATATATTCTTTAGTCCCATCATACAAATTCAATCAGTCAATTTCAAGTTTTGGTTCTCTGATTTCCTATTATTTATTTACCGTGAAAATAGACATTTAAATAGTTGTAGAGAGAATGGAATTTTTTCATCCCAATGTAAATTTTTTAAATCATATTTTCAAAAGAATAGTTGACAGCGTAAAATATTACAATTTTCGGTGTATAAGACATGAGCATACTCAAGAATGTGGACCAAGAAGAAGGAACAATAAAATTAATTTTTTTGTCAAAAAAATTGCGAAAGTCATTTAATTTTTTCAAACCGAGCTTATTAGAAGCGGTTAACTGCAAGTAATTTTCTAGTAAAAATGATCATGGATCATTTGGATGAGTTTTCGTTAAAAGTCATTAATTTTAAGATTCAATAAATTTTTCATATCAATTTCTCCGTAGGCAGGATTATTTTCATTCTGGTGGGCCACAGCCTTGTTCAACAATAAAGATTTTCATAGGATTACGTGTTTTTTGGTCCGTGGAGCGTTAAACATTAATAACATTAATTACCGTATTTTTATCTTCTAAGGGACTTTACTCAACAATGTGAGGTATAAAATGGAATTATTCTTATCTGGTTGGCTTCATTAGCTTTCAGACAAGAAAATTCAAAGTTTGGCCAACTCATCATTTCAGAAACAATTAATAATAAAATCAAATTTGTTTATGTAGATAAGAAAAATTGTTTTTTAAATGGATTTTGTATTAGAATTGACTATTCCAATTATCAAAATGTGTTCTACTGCAATATTACTTCGGTTGTTTTATGAAATTCCTATTTTTAGATTTGCTACATTCTCCGATCGGAAATTTCTTTCTTTCTTGAGAAATTGATCTCATATTTTTTTGTTAGATTTAAAAAAATATATATTTTTTTTGTTATGAAAACAAATTTTGAGAAAGATGTAAATTGTAAGATGGATTTTTGTACTATTATATGTATAATATTTACAACCGGTTTTACATTAGTTGAGTGTGATCATTTCATTATATGAAATCAATTTGAAAAAAATTATCCTCTTCTGCCATATTTATTAATTTAAACCTATCATATACATTATTCATTAGTTTGGAAATGGTTGTTTCATTCAAATTGAAAATAATGAGATATTATTGCCCTTCTTTCAGAAGATTATACTGAATTTATAATTGTTTTATTGAAAACTCAACATCTCTGGGTTTTTATTTCGAAATATCAAAAGTATGAAAAATTTAAAAATCCATTATGGCAAGAAAAATTAAGCTGCGATTATTAGAAATTTCCCTTATGTTTTAAATCCTTTTGCAAAAATAATTAACAACTTATAATTTATTTCGAATAAAAGCGTTTGAAATTTCGAAGAATACATTAAACGATTCTATATTATAACTTTTAAAATCAAGTCATTTTATATCAGATGAAATTTTGAAAAAAAGACAATTTCAAGTGGAATGAAAAAAATTGAACTTGTAACTTTCTAAATAAAAGCTTAGAAAATTTAATTATTTGGAACTGAAAGTGATTGAAATTAGAGAATTTGAAGTATGAATTCGCCGCCATTTTCACTGTCGAAAATAAAAAAATTGCAGTTATCAACCTTCATAATTGAATTAATCCAATAAAAGTTGAAACTAAAAAGTAATTTCAAATGGGATAAATTAAAACTGAAAAAAATCCATCATGGAACGTTGAATATTGAACGAACCCAAACTACATTCAAAACTAACTAAATTTTTAGATATCAAGAATTTTGTTTCTAAAAATTGTTTATATTCAACAACTTTGAATTTTCAATTATTTCAAGTGGTACCTTTCAAAATCGAATCATTTCAATTTTAATTGCAAAACGAAAACTTATGAAAGGGAAAAATTCGGGAATGTTCTAGTTCGGATATTTTAAAATTTGACAATTTTCTGTCGGGAATTTCATTCTTCAGGAATTTCTTAATTCAGTAATATTATAAGTTGGTGAAAATTTTATTATTTGGAAACTTTCCAATCAGGAATTTTTACATTTCGGCAATTTTATAGTTTCGGGAATTTTATTATTCGGGAATTCGATAGTATCGGGAATAATTTGAAAATCAACGATAAAACCTTTCCATGACAGAGGAGTAGCGTCATGTTGCTTCAAATGAAAAACATTTTTATAAGTAATAATAATGTTTTTTTTTTAAGAATCAGAATCTATATAATCACAACATCAAATTTAATATTACTTCTCTTAAAATTTGTTTTTGCAAAAAACAACAAATTCGGAACATTATCTGAGTTGTAAAAAAGATTTGAGAAATTTAAAGTTTGTGTTCTCAGCATAAAATCCCAGGTTTTGATTTCTTTTTTAAATAAAAAAATAAGGGATCATTTCCTCGTAAGAAAAAAAGAAAATTCGGATTTATGATTTTAGCAAATCAAAAAATAATAATTTCATGACGCCCCCTAGTATTCGTATCTTTAACATGATAAAATTAGGCAGTTCTAATCACTGCTTACCCATTTATTAATATATTTCCATATTTTTGTTGTTAGAAAGCTTTGAGCCTATTTGCGAATTGAATTTTCATCCAGTCAATATCTGAGGTGCGAGCTTAAGATATGCAAATTTATGGGGTGAATTTACATAACAAAAGAGTGTCGCTATAGTCCTCACCTTCCGAGATTTTTTTTTCATTGGATAAATAATCTTTAGTATATCACAATAGTATTGGCACCCATTGTGAGTGGAGGCAATGCTCAATAAAGGAACTATTGTTCTGAAAATGGGGCTATAACGTCGCTCTACCATAAAAGGATTTTTAAAAGAGCGTCAACCAGCGATTTTTTCTACGCATTATTATTCGTTGTCTTGATTGCAGCAATCTATATATACTTATTAAAAGTTAACTTACAATTTTATTGAGGGACATTGGGCTTTAATGTTACAAATTAACCATTTATTACGAGAGAGAGAGCGCATTAATTTATACTAATTTCTTTGAAGGCAAAAATCGAAGAACGAGATAAAAGAAGAAATTCATTAATTTATATGACTACAAATTGAAGAACTCTCGTTAATCGAGAACGCGCGTAATTTTTTTTGTTTTAATTACTAATGCGTTAAACGCATCTATTATACATATAGAAATATTCTCGATGAATTGTCTTGTCAGGGATACATCAATAAATTTTAAACTTGATTATTTCGTTACATTATGTACGTATACGACAATATGAAAAAATTACGAATCTATGAGTGAACAATTTTACAGTGGACGCCCTTTTTCCCAATTGTTTTACAATAATTATTTGAAATGAGGTGACAATTTCTTTGTTTGTTGGACATTATTCCATTTCAAATAACGGCAGTGTTTGAAATTATAGAGCGAGTGCGTTCCGAAAAACAAATTAAATTAAAATTGTGATCGACAGAAAGCAGATTAGAGTCACTGTGAAATTTAGCTGACTACCGCAGCTCGACTCTCATATGCGGAGAACCGCTGGTCCGGCAGAGAGGGGGTCACGGAGCAACGTGCTTGCCCGTCATGCGCGCGCACGTTTATCGCTGGTTCAACAGGGGTTCTCCGCATGTGAGAGTCGAGCTGCCCCGGTCGGCTAACTTCAGAGTGGCTCTAATCTAATCCCTAGTGATTAATTATATTATCAATAACTTTGTTCGACAAATGAAGCTGAATATAAAATATTCCTCATGATAGAAAATTCAGGTGCAAAATTTATAAGTAGAAATAATTTGATGCCGAAATATTTACGAAGTCTGAAGCATTTTTATTTGAAATTCTAATTTAAGAAAATTTTCGAAGGAAAGGACGAAATATATATAATTGGATATTTAACAGGAGATAAATTTCACACCTTTAATAGAATATGATAAAATACTAATAAATTATTAACGATTGATAGACTTTTCACTAGTATGAAAAAAATAAATAACGATTGAAATCTTAATATACCGTAATCAGCAGAGCTTTTGGCAGTTGATCTCGAATGAAGCATGAAATGCATTGTACAAGAAAATTGATACGTCCCTTTTAATTTGATATCATACGAGTGCGGGATATTTTTATTTAAAAATTCCTGGTAGATCTACGTGAATACTTCCGAAATATTTTAAATATTTCAAAAATATTTCTTGGCTACCTGAAGAATACTGTTTACAACTTAATATAAATTTAATGTCTTTTTACAATGTGAGATGAGATGTTTAAAGAACCTTGTTTCTAAATCTTGCTGAGATAAAAAAATTCTGCATTTTATAAATTGCATTTTAAAGAGAAATTTCAAAATCAGAATTCTGATAATTTATTAAAATTATTTACATAATATAAAACAAATATTGAAGTCAGTCAATTGTTTAAAATATGTATATGAGTTTTAGAAGCAAGGTGGCGTAAAAATTGAAGGTTTCAAAAACTCTATTCGAGTCCTTCCGTTTTTGGGAATTATAGTGAATAGTTTTCTAATTATGATTCTATAATTTTGATATCTACAAACATATTGAGTATTATTAATAGTATTAATATTATTCCTTTTCTCGCGCGCACACAAATTCGCTTGGTCTGCAAAAGTTGCTGTAAACAATATATCTTTTTAATACAAACATTTCCGATCCCTTGTGTTTTGGAAACTGTGAGTACTGTAGGCATAGATAAAATAGTATTTGAATACATTTTTATATTAGCTCAAATAATAATAATTATATTGGGAAATATTTTGGACATTTTTCGCATATATTTTAAAAAATAACGATTAATATAAAAATAATTGTTTCAATTTCTCGAAGCTTTTTCCAAATACACTTTTATCTGCGACTTGTATTTAACTTGTATTTACGTGCAATAATTGCGTCGTAATTCTTAGTGGTAGTCGTTCAACGTCAGTAATAGTAGTACAGCGCACAGTGCGGCGAAATATGAAATTGGGGTTCAAAAAGTTTCAGAACCTACATTTCTTGACCTATTTCAATATTTAGAGAAAAGGTAATTAAATTCTTATGAAATTTGTCTGGCCGGCTCTTGAAAATAAAATTTCAATTATTCGCTATTTAAATTGTAAAAGGCCAAAGAAAACATAATTTTTTATATTTGTACTGCCTCCTTTGCCTCATTCATTGATTTTTCCTCAGAAAGGTATAGAATCAGTGAATTCACTTTTGCTAAAAAGACTGTGAAATTGTGAATGATGTTCGATAAATTTCTCAATTGTTGTAAACAAATTGTCGAACAAAACAGGTTTTTGTTGTATTTTGAAGAATGGAAGCATTTTTTAGCATGATCTGCTTCTGTAATAAAGTAAAATTAAAATTGTTACAACTGAAGACTAGGAAATTACGTTTTTAATTGTTATAAATAATTATCAATTCTTCAAGATTATCATATTAATGAACAAATTCATTAAATACGCTCTTTCAGATATATCGAAATTTTAATCTGCCAATCCAGTTGTTCATTTTGCCCTAAAATAAATACTTCTACGAGACGTGTTGACAATTGTAAACGTGAATAATTGTTATCAACAATTCTGGTAAACATTTTTTTTTCTACTACAGAAAAGCATTTTCCGTATCTCTTCAATTAATTTTTTTCATCAGAATTGTTGCTAACAATATTAAATCTTGTTATGTGTGATTAAATTCCGTTGAAATATTATTCTTGAGGGTGAAATAAAAAATTTTGCCATAAAACTAATTTTTTCCTGAAAGCGCCTATTCAATGAATTTTGTTATAATAATTGTTGATAGCAATTAGGAATGTTAAGTTGTGAATGAATCCTCCTGAATATTAATCATGAAGGTAATATAAATTATTCTGCTCAAGAAATCTATTTTGTGCATCTCAAATCGCCTATTTGATGAATTCGTCGATAAGAATTGTTTATAATAATGAAAAATCTTGTATAATGTAAATAAATTCCGTTCATATATTACTCTTGAGGATAACATCCAATAAACGAAAAATACAGTTAAGTGTACGTAAAACTCATTAAAATATTATTCTTGAAAAACAGATTTTCTATATCCGAAAGCGCTTATTCAATGAATTTGTTTATAATAATTATTCATAACAATGAAAAATGTAATCCACCAGTGTTTATTTGCGATGAGATATTAATTTTACATGATTCCGCAAGAACACCGAAATAAAAATGCTTCTACGCTTAAATAAAATTAAAATCATTTTTGTTCATTAATTTGCTTAAAATAATTAAGGAATTCATCCACAATATCACAATCTTTTCAGAAAATATAAATTCACTAATTTTATACCTTTCGGAAAAATATCAATAACTGAGCCAAAGCAGGAAACAGAAATATCAAAAACTATGTTGTTTTTTTATTTCGTAAATTAAATAACAAATTTTAAAAAATTTCAAATCATTTCTTCGAAGTTCTTCAGCTTTTTTGTAAATTCTTTAACAGATAGCGAATCAGTCATAAAATAAAAAACAAGAATAAATAACTATACAATTTTTTTAACTTGTTGAACCTTTTTTCATATTTCGCCGCACTTTGAATCGGTTCGTCATAAGAGTAGTTATAATTAATAATAATATTTAAGAGTCGGTAGCAGCATTTTAATGGTATCCTAATATGTAATTTAAATATAAAGAGAAGTTATTATCCTCTCTTTTGCGAATCGATCGTAAATTTAAGTTTGGAGCGTCCCAAAAGCACCACGTGTGTTACTTTCATATTCCTTAAGACGTAAGTGTAATTACTCTTATTTTTCGATCCGATACTGAACACTACGTCCTAATGGAAAATTAAAAAATATTCATTCTATATTAAAAGCTGAATAAATTAATTCTATATTTTCGAAAGTTAATCACGTTTAGAAGATTGCACGCAGAAATATGCGTTCGAAAATACAGAAAAAGGATAGTCGGTCTGAACATTACAAAACTTTGGAAAAATATTTATTACCCTACTGACAACAATTTCAACTATTCAAAAACAATTAAGTAATTCTTGTCCTACAATAAAGAATGTTTTTTTCTTATAAATTGATTAATTCTTGTGAAATGAAAATCTGTAGTACCTTTTATTATATTTAGTAGCAATACGAATCTCGAATAAGTATTTATTTATGAAGGTTATATTTTTATTTATTTTTAAAGTTATATCGATTCAATATTCAGAAGAGAAATTCTCTGATTTAATGATTTTTGTTCCAGTGAAAAATTTTCTTCAAGTTAAAATGATTTTCTTCATTTTGAAGTTATTTTAGATACGTGAAATACAAATTTTAATAAAAATGTTCATTTTTAAACAAATAGTTGAATTTTTAAACAAAGAAGATTAATTCTCAACAAAAAATGTAAGAGTGCATGGTCCAACTATAAAAATTTAAATTTCAAACAAAAACAGTTGAATTGAATTAAAAAAGACGGATTTTCAAGAAAATAGTTGAATTTTCAACCAGAAAAGACTTCATAAAAAAATTCTTGACGAATTATAATTTAAAGGGAAAAATTATTTTTCGATGAAAATACAAATTTCAAAGACTATTTATTTTCTATCATCATTTTTTTCAATTCGCATCTAGACTTTTTTTTATTTTACTGGATTTTACAAAACTTATTAAAAAATTCGAATCAATTCGAAAGATATTTAAAACTTGCGGAAGTTTTGAAGAAATTCAAAAATATTTTATAAATTCTCGGAAATCGTTCGAAGTTTGAAAATAGTTTTAATCCCTTTAAAATCTCTAAAATTCTGAAATATCTTTTGAACTGAAACAAATTATTCCTAAAATTTTTAAAAGTGTTTTAAAAGTAAAAAAATACCTCAAAATTTTTTAGAGGTCATTTTAAACTTTTCTGGGAATCTAAAGAAAATTTTTGTATTATTTTGAAACCTTTAAAAATTCTAAAAATGTTCCTACATTTTTTCTTTGATGTCTCCAAAAATCCACGTTTCAATTTTTTTGAAATCTTTCTGAGATTAAAATAATTTTTCAATCTTTTTAAATTTTCTAAACATGTCTTAAACTTAATCGAATTTCTTATAAAATTATGTGGTATTGAAAAACTGAAAAATTTCGCTTTAAAATCTTCTATATTCTTTTTTGAAATTCTGAGAAATAATTTGGAACGTTTTGAAATTTCTTCTAAATTTCTCTAAAAATTCACTTTTTTTAAAATAGAAAATCATTTGCGATTTTTTTATTCTCTTAAGGCTTTTTCAAATTCTTAAGAAGTTTTTAAAGTCTTTGTTCATAATCTTCAAAAATTTAGGTTCAAAATTTTTTCAAATTTTTCTAAGTTAAAAATTATTTTTTAATCTTTTCAAAACTTCCTCATGAACTTAATCGAATTTTCTCTAATATTTTGTAATCTTGCAAAATTTGAAAATTTGCTGAAAAATCTTCTTAATTTTTCTTTGAGATTCCAGAGAATGTTTCGAAATGTTTTTAAATCTTTCAAGTTTCACTAAAAATTCATTGTTAAAAATAAAAAAACACTTAAAATTTGTTCATTTTCTTGAAATGTTTCAAAATTCTTCAAAAGCTTCTACATTTTTTATTCAAAATTTCAAAAAATGTACATTTTCAATTTCTTTAAATCTTGTTAGGTTTAAATCTATTTATGAACCTTTTCAAAACTTTTAGATACCTCAAAACCTACTTGATTCTTACCAAAAATTTTTCAATTTTGCGAAATTGAACATTTTTGCTTTAAAATCACGTATATTCTGTTTCGGAATTTCAGGTAATCATTTGAAATTGTTGTAAATCTTTACTATCACGAAGGAATAGTAAGGAGTAGTATCCCTGTAAGTGGGGAGTGGGACGAGCGACGTCCAATAATTCGTTAATGCTAGCTACGAATGAAAACTCGTATGCTCCCCCGTTCACATGCGCACTGGCGGTTGCCATGCCAACGATGTCAACACGCGTTTGAAGTTTCGAACTTTTTGTATTGAACGAACATAAACAAACGAACATAACTTACATGTGCATCGAGATGTCAAAAGGTAACATATTGAGTGGGTATAACATGTGACTGCGAAAACAGCTCTGCGCATGTGCACTGGGGAGCATTCGAGTTTTCATTCGTAGCTAGCATTAACGAATTATTGGACGTCACTTGTCCCACCTCTGCTCACCGAACACATAGGGTGATACCACTCCTTACTATTCCTTCGTGTTTACTATGTTCCTCTTGAAGTATATTATACAAAATAACAAATTATTCAATTGTTTTATCCTCTTGAAACCTTTGAAGTTTCTTAAAATGTTCCTTTTTTCGAAATTTAGTGTAAATAATGTATTAACAAATAAATCTTTGGTATACGTCGGTTTTCAAGTCAAAAAATTTTTTTTAGATTAAATATAAGAAATATGTTAACCTTGACTTTCCTTTCACAAGAATTATTGATTTTTCTAATTTCTTTTTTTTATATTTTTTGAAAAAAATATTTTTTAATCGTAGCACAAGTAATCTTTAAATTTCTTTGTCCAAAAGTAGAAAATTTTTAGTAGAGTAAAAATATTTTCTGAAGGTTTCATAATTTAACCAAATTCTCTAGGGCTCAATTAGACTTCTCAATCTCAACTTTGTCATAAAATCGCAATCTTAAGTTTATAATTAGCACCACCTATAAAATTTTGTTTGGTGCGAAAAAAATTTGAAAAAAATTTCATTTTTGAACTTGATGAAGAATTTCCTGTAATGTACAAAATTGGATAGTTGAAATAGTACAAGTAAAAATTTGAAAACGTTAGAATGTTTAATTTTCAGCATAAGAACCTCCATAGGGGCCTCTAAATATTTTTGTTAATGTGGCAAAAATAGGGACAATTTGTTGCCAAAATAAATAAATGTCTGAATCAAGGTTTCAGAAAATCTAAAAAAGAAGGATTTCATACAAAGGATCAGGCTGACTATCTATTTTTCTGAGCGTATTCTTTCAACTCGAGATTAGGTTTCGAAGATACTGATTATCACTCATAATTATATATTTCTGTGGAACTGTATGGCTCGAATGAAGTAATTCCTTAAACAAAATATTAAAACTCATTCACCGCTTTGTGCAAGACAGACTGTGGATTTTAAAGACAAGATATATACATAAATCTAACTTTTCAATCATTAGGACACAGAATACAGAAGAGGATCAAATATCACGCATTAATTATCAATAATCGAGCATATAATCGTCATATACAAATCAGATGGTTCATCATATAAGGCTACAAGGCGTCGCATGATTCGCTGGCACTCAATACTTTCCCGCCGAGTCTTCTTCAATCTTTGAATCTTTATCGTCCACCAATAGAAATCAAATTTCAAAATTAAAAAGAAATACTATACATGATCGTGGCGATTTTATTTTACAAGCTCATACACAAGAGACAAAAATTATCGGAAAGATTAGCGCGAGTACTATTAAAAATCACTGCTGACTTTGAAACGTGACTAATCGTTCAAAAAAGGAGAGAGAATTTTTTTTCTAAACCATTGAAAAGCTTATGAAATTTCGATTTCAACTCCAGGCATGACCTAGGAAAGTTGTAGCAAATCTCTGAAATTTGTAGCAAACAGTCTTCAGAGTCTTATATTTAATTTAAGCAAATAAGACATTAAAAATCTTTAAGCGTTTCCGAGATGTGAATAAAAGTGTCCAAGCGTGTCTGTGTCGAGTTTCTGGGTAGGAGACGTTTAGGCGCCGCCGTTTGGACGCCGCCGTTTAGGCGCCGGACGTTTAGGCGCTGGGCGTTTAGGCGTCAGGAAGTTTAGGCGCTAGCATATTTAAGCGCCAGGTCGTTTAGGCGCCGGGATGTTTGGGCGCCGAGCGGTTTAATCATAGTAAACCCTGAGGTATCAAAAGATGGAAATTATTTGGTTGTATGCAACATCTTATGGTATGTATGCTACCCTAGTAGAACAATTTTTACAAAAAATTACAGAAAACGAAAACTATTTTCACAGGAATCCACCAATAAATACAATAAATTACAACCAAAATTACGGAAAGGCACAACTTTTTTCTATTATTCAGACGAATTTTGTACATTTTTAGTATTTTTTTTGTACATTCTTATATTTTATTGTGAAAGAATTAATCACGGTCATTGAAACTAAAACATTCGATCTCTTAAAAATACAAATTTTTTCAATTCGAAAGAAAAACTAGATTTAGATTTTTGAATATTTCGAAATAAAAATTTGAAGCTTTTCAAGGATCTTTGAAGGCTGATTTTTGAAGACGTCTAACACAAAATTTATAAGCTTCTTGAGCTTTCTGAAAGGTTAGAAATGAATACAAAATTTGTATCAAAATTCCTAGAAAAACTGATATTCATTTTTTTGTTGAAAAAATAATTTTCATAGAACATTTAATAATATTTGCGAAATTCTAAAAAAAGAATCTGGATAATTTTTTCACTTCCGCAGGATTTTCAAAAAACTGTGAAAATAGTTTAAGCTTTTGGCACTTTTTTGTTAATATTTTTCCACAAGGGGAGCACACATAACATAACATAACATGTTGCATACAACAAAATAATTTCCAACCTTTGATACCTCAGGGTTTACTGTGATTACACCGCTTGTCGCCTAAACGTCCCGCGCCTAAACGTCCCGCGCCTAAACGTCCAGCGTCTAAACGTCCTGGCGCCTAAACGGCGGCGTCCAAACGGCGGCGCCTAATCGTCATGTACCCCGAGTTTCTGGCGGCGATCACCGCTAGTGTTCTAAAGAGTTAAAACCCGGCAAGGTTGCTAAATTTAAATGATAAAAAAGTGAAAGTAATAGAAAACATATTATTTGCATTAAACAGTGCCTTATTCAGGGTTGCTACAATATCCCAATTTCTAAATTCTTCTAGGTAGAAAACCAACCATGCACCTAGAAGATTAATAATGATAATGCAAAATAAATTTTGTTTCTAAATATATTTAAAACGATTTTTAAGTTGTGTTTTCCAGTTAAAAAGATGAATTTTCAACCAAAGAAATGAATTTTTAACTAAAATGATGAATCTTCAACCAAAAATATGAATTTCCAACCAAATAGTTAGTTGAATTTTCAACCCAAAAGATTAATTCTCTACCAAAAAAGACTCATTCTCAACAAAGCTTACGAATTTTCATCTAACAAACATCAATTTTCAACCAAGCTCAGAACAGTTGAAATGTCAGAAAAATAAATTTTCAACCAAAAGAAACGAATTTTCAAAAACACATTTGTTTTCCATAACAAAAAAATAGATTTTTCAACCAAAAACAAAAGAATTAAATTTTCAGTTGAGACAATCAATTTTGAACAACAACAAAAAAGTGAATTCTCAACAAAATAATTCAATATTAGATTTAAAAAAATGAATTAACAAACCAAAAATATAATATATATTTCAATTTGCAGTTAGAAAAGTAAAGTAAAAAAAAACATGTTTTCAGCCAAATTTATTAATTTTCAACTATAAATATAAATTTTCAACTGAAAATGGAATAATTATTACATATCTTCAGTTAAAAAAACTAATTTTTAACTAAAATGAAACGAATTTTCAACGGAAGAAATTATTTTTCAATCACAATGATGAATTTTCAACCAAAAATCTGAAATTTTGTCCAAATAGTGGATTTTTTTCTCCAAAAGACAAATTTTCTATCTAAAAAAAACGTATGTTCAACTAAGCAGTTTTTTTTTCAATTTAAGAAATGAATTCTTAACAAAAAAAAGAATAGTAGTTCAATTTCTTCTAAACAGATCATTTTTTAACCAAAAAGATTATTTTTCTATCAAAAAAGGTAAATTTTCCACAACAAATGTAATGGCTAAAGTGAATTTCCAACTAAAATTATGAATCTTCAACTAAAAAAAAAAATAATTTTCAACCAAATACGTACATTTCAAACTGAAAAAATTAATTTCCTACTAAATTAAAGGTAGGATTATTTTCAGTCAGAAAAATAAATGAAAAAAAAAACGAATTTTCATACGAAGAAATTAATTTTTAAACAAAAACATGAAATTCCAGCTAATGAAGGAGTATTATTTCACAAAAAAAAGACGGATTTTCAACAAATAGTTAAATTTTCACCGAAAACATATACATTTTCAACAAAAAATATAATAATTTAATTTTCCATAAAATTAAAGTAAATTTTCAACGAAATAGTATAACTTTCAACCAAGAAGATTATATTTCTATTAATGAAGATAAATTTTTGTTAAAAAATGTAACAGTTACATTCCCAGTTTCAAAAATTAATTCCAAATAAGAAAAATCTCATTTTCAACCAAAAAGATCAATTTTCAACCAAAAAGATCTATTTTCAACCAATAAGATGAATTTTCAACCAAGAAGATGAATTTTCAACAAAGTATATCAATTTCCAACCAAATATTTGAGTTTTTAAAGGAATTTCCAACTAAAAGGATGAATTACTTACCAAGAAAATTAAAGATTCTCCCAGAAAATTCGAGTTTTTAATAAAATACAGGAATTTTAAACCAGATATTTGAATCTTCAACTTAAAAAGATAAATTTTGAACAAAAGAATGAAGTTTTATCTAAAATGATGAAAAATCAACCAAATAAATGAATTTTTTAGAAAGTAGTTCCACTTCCAACTAAGTAGTTCAATTTTCTACCAAAAATAGTTGAATTCAATAAAAGAAGATGAATTTTTGAACAAAAATATTTTAAATACTCAACCAAAACAGATTAATGTTCAACTTTCTGGAATTACCTGCCCTGTAGCAGCTCTGTAATTTGAAAAAAGTATATGTTTTTTCACTCGAGAATGTTTTTGTAAAAATATATGTATCAATTATGATATATATTTGTTTAAACAATACAATCTTCAAATTCTCTTTATTGCTCTATAAATGCTCTGTTCGAGCTTAAATGCTGAGCACATTCTCAAGAGCATTTGTTCAACATAAATTCTTGAGCATTTAAGAACTTACGGCTGACGGTCAGCTTCGCTGCGTAAACCGATGGAAATTTGGTTTACGCAGCGAAGCTGGCCGACAGCGGTGATCGCCGCCAGAAGCTCGACGCAGACACGCTTGGAAATTTTCGGTCATATCATGGGAACCCGTGAAGATTTTTGACGTTTTATTGGCTTAAATTAAATATAAGATTTTTAAGATCGCGTTTTATCAACTTCAGTTTCTTTCAATAAGTTTCATAAGTTGTAGCACAAGTTGAAGTTGAGGTACTTGACCCAGACACGCTTGGACATTTATAGTTATATCTCAATAACCCATACATTTTTTTTAGTTTTATTGGCTTAATTTAAAATTAATACTTCAAAAAAATATCTCTTTTATGGATCATTAGACGCGGCATTGGATGATCTTTCTAGAGGTCTTGAAAAAAATCACTTTTCAAAAAGGTATTGTACTCAAAATATTCTTTGCATTCAAAGTTGGAGTGATTTTTCATTGTAATCGCCCTGGTCGTACCAACAATTTCTGACGGTAGCGTACCTCTAAAGATGATATTTGCCGACGCGTATCGTGCGAGAACCTTGTTTTTTTCATTCAAAAATACATCTATCTTAATTATTTAATACTCCGCATCGAGGTTACAATTTGTTGTTGTTTCGATTATCTCGACGTCTTCTTCGGCGAATCTTGAGGTGATTGTTCGAAAAAATATCGTTTTTGTAACCTCAACAGTGGCACTATGTGAAGCTGCCTGGATTCATTTGCCGGGTCTTAGAGACCTGAGTGTCCTTTAAGCAACCTCGAAGACTTCGGTGGCCTACGAAACACCTTTGTAGTGTATGAAGAAAAATGTCAGGAACACGAAATAAGCCGCTGGAAATGTGATCCTGGCGATTACATCTATCGTCTTTGCCACCCTGATTGGATGCGGTGGTTCTTTCTTCCGTACCTGGACAAAGCAGTACTACTCAGGGTCATAAAAATATCAGCCAGACATTCATTGCACTTTTCGCTCATCCCTTACTACAGTTTATTCTATCTACGATTTTATATCACTTTTTTTCTCTACTTTCAACCCTATATTGAATTGGAAAAATGGTCTGACAAATATATAAAGAAAATATGTTTATTCCGGAAAAGGGGCCTTTCAAAAACTGCGTCATGCTATTTTCAGTTGATCGTCCAGAAGTACGAGGACGCCTAAAACAGTAGAAATTGAAAACATGCACTCACTTCTCGTGGGATATTCCTAAAACAGAAAAGGATAAAATAATTTCTAGTTAATAGCTGGAAAAGCTATTAAGTTCGGCATCAAATAATCAAATTCATCAATTTCATCAAATTAATCAAATTTAAAGTATTTTAGTAATGAGAGACTGAATTGGTGAGTGAGAAAGAACGACCTAATTTCTGATTTTTGCTCATTTTCAAGATTCAAATTCAAATCCAGGCAAAATCTAGCAAGATAATGGTAAAAACTTTTAAGTTGCAAAAATAAATCTTAAACTATCCTTTTTGAAATAGGCTAAAAATGTTGTCTAGTACTTGAATTATCATAAAAAATGTAAAGGCATGTGCAAGACGAAAATCGCTCGGCGCTTCAGGGAGCATTTTTTGTCTTGCGCACGTCTCTACATTTCTTCATGATAATTCAAAAATCATTAAACATTTTTACAATTTTTTTCTATTCTTCTCAAGCAGCAGATTTCTATATTATTTTTTCTTCTCTTTCAACTTCCTACCCTCCGAGATTTTGCCAGGAGCTGACTTTGAATCTTGAAAATTGCCAAAAATCAGTAATTAGCCCCGTCATTCTCGTCCACAAACTGCGTTTATATTTATCAAAAATATTTTGATTAGGTCATTTCTGACGTGGAAATTAATAACTATTTTAACGACTTCATAGAAATTTATTTTTACCTTTTTTTTTAGATATAGCACAAGAAGTGAGTGCATGTTTTTATCGCTAGTTTTTTAGGTGTCCTCAACAATCCTGGATGATACTTTAAATTTTTCAAATAAACCCCATTTACAGATGGTATTTTAAATTAAATATGGAACGCTTAAATTCTATGTCAAAATATATTACATTAACAAAATAGTTGAATTTTTAACCAAAAAATATTTCTTCACTAACAAAAGAAATGAATATTTATCGAGAGAGTAGACTTAACAAATTAAAAAGTCGTATGCTTTAAAAAATAGTAGAGTTGAAAAAGATGAATTCTCAACCAAAAAATATGAATTTTTAACTGAATAGTTATATTTTTAAGAAACAAGAGAATTAATTTTATACTAAACGGTGTATTTGCAATCGAATAGTTGAACTTTGAGGCAAAGCAGAGAAATTTTCAATAAAGAATATTTTGAACCAAAAAGATGAATCTTTAATCCGGAGAAACGAATTTCCCATAAAAAAAAAAACTTTCGTTGAAATAGTTGAATTAAAAAATTATATTTATTAGCAATCAAACAGTTACATTTACGAAAAAATAGTTGAACTTTCAAGCAAAAGGGAGGTATTTTAAACAAAGTAGTTGAATGTTTAACCCAACAGTCGATTTTTCAACCTACAAATAGTAATTTTCTCTTCAAAAAAACAAGTTTCCAACAAAAAAAATAACTTTTGAGTGGAAAATATAACATTTGAACAAATTAGTTGAAGTTTCATCAAAAAACAAATTTGCAACAAAAAACGAAGTTTTAACAAAAATCACATTTTTAACCAAATAGCTGAATTTTCAACATAATTAATTATTCGATTTTTAATTTTTTTAATTAGTTCTACTTTGTACCAAGCATTTGAATTTTCAAGCCAGAAGCTTCTTATTTTCTATAGGAAAAGACGAATTTACAATAAAATACTTCAATTTTTAACTTAAATCAAATAGTTACATTTTCCGTCCAAAATTTCATTTTTAACCAAAAAAACGAATTCATAATATTAATTTTCAACTAAAAATTCAATAGTTGAATTTTCAGCCAACAGCGATAAATTTTCAACCAAAAATGGAATCATTAAATTATCAGTTTAAAAAAATTAATTTTTGAAAAAAAGAAGACAAATTTTTAAAATATATAGTTGAATTTTGAAGTAATAAAATTAATTTTTCAACAAAGTGGCCAACATTTAGGCATGTAGTTGAATTTTTAACCGAAAATGATGAATTTTCAACCAAAAATAAAATAGTTAAATTTTCAGTTAACAACATTTATTAAAAAAAAAAAATAATTCTCAACAAAATAGTTGAATCTTCAACAAATAAAATGAATGTTCGATAAATAAGTTCAACTTTTAACCAAGTGGTTGAATTTTCAAACAAAAAAGATGAATTTACAATAAAAAATTGAATATTGTAATTTTCAACTAAAAACGATCAATTTTTAAATAAAAGTGGAACAAATAAATTTTAAGTGAAACTATTCATAAAAAAACGAATTTGCAACGAAACAGTCAAATTTGAACCAATAATTTTTTTAATAAAAAAAGTTTGCAATGAAAAATATAATAGCTAAATTTTCAAATAAAAGCGATCAATTTTTAGCCGGAAATAGATGAGTTAAATTTTCAGTTAAAACAATTCGTTTTTAACTAGCAAAGAAAAAGAGTTTTCAATGAAAGATTCAAATTTCTAATAAAATATTAGAATTTTTAATCAAAAGAGATGAATTCCGAACAAAAAGTATAATAGTAGGCTATTAATTAGTTCTAATTATTCATTTCAAATTAAGAGTTCACTATTCTTCCATTCTGAAAATACCATGAATTGAGGATTCCAATCAAATTTTCAAATCTTCAACTCGTCAAATGGGGTAATTTCGGACATGTGGGGTAAATTCGAACAATCCTAAATTGATACTGTTAATTACTCAAGGGGTTTTGTATAAGATCCAGAAACCAGTTAACTAATTATTTCAACTATCAATTTAGAAATGTCCGAATTTACCCCACATGTCCGAAATTACCCCATTTGACGGTACTGAAAAAAAAATTGGATCCAAGAATGAACATCAGAAGCTAGGTTCACCTTTCACCTTATAACAATCAACTTTCCTGTCACCTATTGCATCTTACTGCATTAATCATTGGAGATAAGAAGTTCCCTTCTTGCTCTAACGATCAAGGATGCTTTTTCTACCCCTTTTGGACAAATTCTTTGTTCTATTTTTCATTGCTTTCAATCAGTGAATTACTGGTTGTTTTTGTTTTACCCTGAAACCCTGTGAAAAATACTATTTCAATAACTTCAAATTGTTTTTCGTATTTTATCCACTATTATTGATTCATAAAGTATATCTCTATTTTATTCGATGATTGGTTCTTCTATATTTTTCAGCTCTTTTTAAAAATGTTATCAATTTGATTCGAATATTACTGAATCGAGAATGAGCTTGGGATAAAATTGGATAAAAGGAGACAAAAAGGAATGTCTGAAACAATCAAAATTGTAAGGTAGAAAATAGGGTAGGAGTTCGTGTCGCCAACTACGTGACAGAGATTCAAAATGCTTTAGGCGAAAAAGGTCATCTTTACTTATTTCCGTCAATCTTCTTTTTATTTATAGCTTATTTTTACAGAATGCATTTGAGAATTCAAAATAAATGTCATACTGTTCCCTTCCATTTTGCAAAACTAGATAAATTTTAATATTGAAATTTGAAAAATTTTAATACTGCATCTTCTATTATTTCAAAGCTTTTTCTATGAAATGTCGATAGGGAAATGTATAAAACTTGAATGTCAAATTCATTATATTTATTAAATTCAAGATTTGAGAAACTAAGATTCCAAAATCATAAACACTATTCTGAAAAAATAATCTATAGGCAATCGAAAAAATTCCTAAAATTTTTATTTCAATTTTTGAAGAACCAGTTTCTATTTTTAAGAATAACGTTTCATTTGTAGAACTCAATTTAAAAACCAAAAAAGTTTGAAAATTAGCATATATCGAATGATGTGAATATGGAAAACTTGAACTATGGTAAACCAATAATTCTTTACATTTGAAAAACAGTATCTTTCATCTGTTTCTATGAATCTCTAGATAATAGAAGAAACAACGAATTTGTCATTCATGTTTACCAATTATCGTAAATATCTTTAGAATCAATATTTTTAGAACTAAATGAAAAGAATCATAGAAATAGGAGTATCTTTAAATATTCACAACGATAATGTGATTATTTTTAAATCTGGTGGGGAGACATAGAATTAATTTAAAATTTTTATTAACTCATTATAAAAACAGAAATTTAAAAATATCTTAATTGAATTGGAAGTAATTGAAATAGTATAAGGGTCATATTGCAATATTGCTATCACATCACTGCAATGTTGCGTGAAAAAATTGGCAACCTTGCCGTACAATATTGCAGCAAGCTTTAATTACAAAATTAGAAATTTTTCATTGCAATATTGCTGCAACGTTACTACAACATTGAAGCAATGTTTTCTGGTAATATTCATCAGTATTCAAATCTTTTTGAAAAATTGCATATCGTGATTACGCCTTTCGGGAGATAAGGTGAACCTACACCCTTCGGAATTTTGTTTGAATTCATACACGTTCCAATAATAGGTTATAGCCAAACCTGTAATATGCTGAAGTGCTAAGTTGCACCTTTCAGCTATTCTTGAAAAAAAAACCGATGAAAAAAAATCCACCCAAATTACATAGACCGCGAAGTGAACGTCTTTCAGCTCCCATTAGATTAGACGGTAGCGCTCAGAGTTTGTAACTGGAGAGTTCGGGCTCGATTCCTGCTGTCAGCATTTTTGCAAATTTTATAATCATTCCATTTGTTATTGCAATCGACTATTGAATTCATTTTTACAACGCGAAATATTTATATTTAACCAATTTTTGCGTTTGAAAAATAGTTTTTTTTCAACCTTTATTACTACCGAAGCCAATATTTTAAGGATCAAAGTATCTTGTTTTCCCGAAATTTTGGGACTAGTCCATCTCCTCTTTCAGCTCTGCCAATTTTTGATCCCTTATGCAATTTGTTGTTAAAAAACATCGCTCATATTCACTTTATTTTTATTATATTGTTTTAATATATTTTATTTTCATCTCATACGGAAATAATTTTGAAATTTATATAACAAAAACGTTTCCTGGAGTGCGAGTTGTAAATAAATAATTGAATGTTCATTCATTTTAATCTGCTAGTCTTATATAATTATTTTTAAAAATATTTATTAAATTCTTGAGTTGTGAAAAAATGATTCTCTAGCTTCGTTGGGATTTGAACCCAGATCTTCAGATGCTCGTACTCCCCATAGCTTAGTGAGTAAGAGCACAAGAAAAGCAATCTGAAGTCCTGGGTTCGAATCCCAGAGAAGCTAGAGAGTTATTTTTTCACAACTTGTGAATAACAACAATATTGAAAAAATATCGATATAAGACCAGTATAAAAAAAGAATTATCAAATTATTTACTTATAGGCCTGTTCAAATAATGTGACCTCAAAAAACATAAAAGTGATGAATGTGGTGAAAAACACATTTTTAAAGAAAAAAACTGTTTGAAAATTACTCAAAGTAGGCGACATGCACCTAAAAAAAAAAGGTTTCGCAACGTATTGATTCATTTGAACCTCCCCTTTTCTTTACCCTCTTCTCCTTTTCTCGCCTCCTTTGGCCCTTCATCTCACCCCAAATCTCGTATTTTCACGTGTCTCGAATTTTGTCTGAAATCTCGCCTTGAGTCTTGAATTTCGTCTCGAATCTCGTTCCAAGGTTCGAATCTCGTCTCGAGTTTCAAATCTCTTTTCAAGTCTTGAATCTCGTTACAAGTCTCGAATCTCGTTACAAGCCTCGAATTTCGTATCGAGTCTCGATCCCGCCTAGAGTCACATACCAAATCTTGCCTAAAATTTCGCACCGAGTCTCGTCTCTAATCTCGTATCTAGTCTCGTCTCAAGTATCGTCTCAAGCCTTCTCTCGAATTTTATCTCGAATATTTTCTCAAATATCGACTCGAATCCTGCCTCGAATCTCGTCTCGAATCCTGCCTTGAACCTCGTCTCGAATCTGTTCCGAATCTCTTCTCGAATCTCGTTTTAAATTTCATCTCGAATCTTGTTTCGAATCTTGTTTCGAATCTTGTTTCGAATCTCGTCTCGAGTCCCGTGAAAAAAGTACGACTGACGGATGCATACCCAACTGATACTATAAGAGTTTCTTCACCTTATTACCTCAGAATATTATAAAGTTGGTAATGACCTATTACTTGGAAGAGTATGAAATCAAACAAAATTCCGAAGAGTGATTTTTTTTTGGCTGAAATTCAATTATTTTTTCTTCTAATTCTAAGTTAATGAAGCTTTCTAAATAATTTGCTTCAACAAGCTTCTCTGCATTTTTATTACATTGCACTCACCTCTGCGGCACATCCATTGTTGGCTGTGTGTGTGCATGGATTTGGTCCGCAATTTGTACAGGCGACTATCTCGTTCGCTCCCGTTCCGCCTCCGGTTGTATTGCTGCCATCTCGTTTCTTTTTGCCCTGCGACAGGGTCTCCGTAGCAGAAAAGTATAATCTCAAGGTTTTGGGTTTTGAGCGAACCACTTTTTTAATTTCTCTGAATTACTCGTTTTTCTTAATAATTATAGCATTACCAATCGTGTGCTACGCGCGCTTGTACTTTTTTGATTTGAGAAGAAAAATACATTTTAACAAAAAAAAAAACATTCCGAATCACTGTTTATTGGTTAAAGTTTTTCTGAATTTATGAAATATGAGGTCGAATTCGAATTAGTTCAAAAGATATTTAGGACTTATAGTTTGGAAGAAATTTGAAGATATTAGATGAATTTTCAAAAATATTTTCAAGTTCTAAAAGTCCTAAAAATTCGGGACTAGCCAAGCTTATGAAGGATATTTGACTACTCATCCTGAATTTCGAGACGACGAGGTACTCAAATATTATTCACATTCATTTTCAAGTTTCTATTTATTTATTAAATTTTTAGCCTCTTTAAAACTTCATGAATATTTTTTAACGGTCTCGAATTTGTCTTGAAATTTTTATGAATCTCTAAAAATTGAAAAAATTGGCTCAAAATCTTCCAGATTTTTTTCAACCTTTCTAGAAATCCTTTAGAATGTTACGAAATGTTGTTAAATTTTCTTCAAAAATTAATTTTTCAAGTTAAAAAATCATTAAAAATTTTTCGAGGATTCTTAAGAACATTTTTTCAATCTCTTTGACTCGTTCTAAATTTTTAAAAAGCTTATAAATGATTTTTTTGTAATGTTCAAGAATCTACAGTCGGTTCCAATTGTTAAAAATTATTTTTAAATGTTGTCAAACCTTCTAAACATCTTTTACAATTATTCAAATTTTTCCTATTTTTATTTAGTTTTACAAAACTAAACGAATTACTTTGAAATATTCATGATTCTTTTTAGAAAATTTTGGAAATCCTCTGAAATGTTTTGAAATATTTTTGAAAACTCTCTTAAAATTGATTTTCCAAAAAAAAATATTTTGAATTTACCTAGGAATTTTAAGAATATATTTGCGCTGACTTGAAAGCTTTTAAAATGTTTAAAAAGCTACTAAATTTTTTGTTCAAAGATTTTACATTCAATTTCGTTGAATTGAAATTTGTCACAATTCATCAAATTTCACATTTGCTGAAACATTTGCTTTACATTAAACATCTACATTCTGTTAGAATTTTTTTAGAATATTTTAAAGTTTTAACTTATTTTCAATGTTTTAAAAACATCTATCTCTTAAAGTTACTGATATTTTTCTCAACATTTTGTAATCTTAAAAAATTGAACAATGTTGCTTCAGAATATGCCTCATTTTTTCTAAATTTTGGGATATCATTTGAAATGCTTTCAAATTTGTTCTTAAAATCCATTTTTCAAATTAAAAAATAATTTGAAATTTTCCCCGAAATCTTGAGGAATTTTTTTGAATCTCTCAAAACTTGTCAAAATTCATTTTTCGGAATTTTCCAAAATTTATACTTTAAATCTTTTGAAAACCTTTAAAGTATGAAGATATTTTTTTATCTTTTTAAAACTTCTAAAACTTGTAAATATCTTTCGGAATAATGCATTTTATATTAAATTTCAAACCAAATGTACATTTTTCAAACCTACATTTAGTTCTTATTTTTTTAAATCTTTTTAAATTATTTTTAAATTTTTTTCAAAACTTTTCAAACTTTCTACATATTTTTCGAAATAATTCAGATTCATAATATCTTTCTAAGCCCTTCAAGATTAACTAAGTTGTCTTAAAAGTTCGAGATTATTTTTGGACATATTTTGAAATCTTCAAAACTTAAAATTAATCTTTTAAAATAAAACCTACATCATTTTAAGTATTCCACAAACCTTATTGTCGTAACCGATAAATTTTTTTTGTTATGGATACTGAAAATTTTGTTCTGCATTATAAAAGTTTAAATTATACAGTGTGATAGCAAAACTTTAAGAAAAGAATTTTTGATTTACAAGAATAATGGTTCTGAAAATTCATAATCTGCATTAATAGATAAAGAAAACTAAAAATATCCAATGCAATAGGCTGCATTCTAATTATTTTTTATTTATTATTCACGTTTGATTATTGCATATCCACTGTATGTAACATTAGTAAATAAATTAATAAACATCTTTATATTTCCTTCTATTTTCCCGATTTTGGTGGAAATCGAACCCAAAAACTAAAAAAAAAGACAATTTTAGCATTTCCATCAATGTAATTTGAGAACGCTGTACAGTAACTTCCCTTAGATCGAAACAGATTGAGATTACTAATAAATGATAAAAATCGGTTACAATTTGTGGGTTTGCCAAATTCCCTGCGGTCTATATGCTCAGTAATCCCAGGATACCTTGCGCATCAGTTAATTTCGGTTCAAGTTATGGACCGAATAGTGAATAATAATTGTACAGTTTTATTACTGCAGTCCTATCACAAATATTTGTAATTATTATTTAGTTAAAGATATTAATGTTCAGGGAATTCTAATATCTGAATCATGTCGAATATAATCGCAATTGTGAAAAGCTATTTTGCCCAATTCGAAACCCAAAAATAAAGAACTTGAAAATTATGAAATAAAATATTATATTTAAAAATGTAATTTTAATCTTTTGAAAGCTTCTGGCTGCGATCAGAGAAATTCTCCCTGCTAAAAGTGGTTCGCTCATTTCGAACAACAGAATTGTCGATAAACGATTTCGTGCCTTTCGGCATCACGATTTTCACGAATGTCACATGCCAGGCACATAAGAAATGTATTTTTCAGGTAAATGCATGTTATTTGCATATTGAATTCATTTTATATCATAGACAAGAAAACAATAATCTTTTCTTCCATCTCGAAAAAATGATATGAAGACAGCGACTTCCTTCATAATTTTTTTTATAAACATTTTATTTTTCTTCTATGTGACCTGACGTGGACACACTCTGAGTCTCTGAGAAAAAATATCCTCTCTTTAATCAAAAAGATATATATTCAGTTCAATCAACTCACGAATAATTTTTCGAAAATTCTTGATTTTTTATTCAAGAAATTTTTTTTCTCAGTGTAAACTCTTGTTTACAACTGATACCATTTGTCAAAAAGGGGCATAAGTAGCATTTTTGTCAAAATGAAACTAAATACGCAGAAAGGACCTATTAGATGTCCTATACAGAATTCTGGGTAATTGTCAACTCAGATGACTTTTTGGAATTTTTTAATAAATGTTTGGAACTCTTTTGCGAAACGTCTATGTAGTCAAAAAGTAAAATATCAGTCGAGGGTGATGGAAAAAACATTCTTATTTTTATAAAAAAAAATTAAAATTAAAACAATTTTTTTTTAATCAGTGTTTTGTTTCAAGATTTCGGGTTTTCCGCGCAATTATAATCACTTTATATTAACTTTTATATTTTCGAAAATTGGTATTTTTCTGAAGAAACACAACATTTTTTTCACATCCAGAACGAAAAAATATAAGAGCCAGTGTATTATATTAAAAGGAATGTGAATTGATCAAAGATTTTATCAATCTTAAATTCTAATCGATTTTCATTATTTCATTAAATTTTAATAATTAATGATTAATTTTGATATTTAATAGTTGACTTATTTAAAATATATGAATATTTTAAAGCGGAAATTTCTATAATTAGCATTGCAATTATAATATGTCACATAAATATTGTTCTATTATTAAAAAAATTTTTATACCCATTTTTTTTATATAAAATAGTATTTTTTCAGCTGAAAGAAGAAAGGCGGCAGTTCTGTTACACCCTACGCCTTTTCCGGCTCAAAAATTATCAATATTTGTTTTTAAAAATTGGCTACAAAAACATTTGTATTTTTCTGAAGCAAAAAAAAAACATAAAAATAATCAAATTTTTTTGTATTGCTTTTTCTAAATCAAATTCCAGAAAGAGAGAATAGAATATATATAAATATAATATAAATATTAATATATTTTAATTATAATAATTGATTTCACTAATAGTTGATTAATTTTTAAATTTAACATTTAAATAATTAAAAATATTATAATAGTGAAAATTAATTTATTTGAACTTAAAATTATAATATGTTTAATAAATTTTGTTACAATGGTAAACTATCAATTTTATACAATTTTGTGAATAAAAAATCTTGATTTTCCGTTTAGGTTTCGTTTCGGGGTTTCCACGGAATTATAATCCCTGTATGCTTTTATAATTTTTTTACAAACGAACTATTTTTTTTAACAAAAAAAATGATTAAACAAATTTTGCTTTATAACGTTTATTTTTACATGAAATTTGTAATAAAAAATTTAAGAAGGAATGTATTAAAAGAAATGTGAATTGATAAAAAGTTTCATTAATGTCGATTATGAATAGATTTTAATTACTTTCATGAATTTTATTAATTGCTGATTAATTTTAATATTTAATATTTGATTAATAAAAATATTAAAATTGTAAAAATTAGAAATTGATATAATTAACACTGAAAGTATATGTTAACAAAATTTTAATTCATTATTAAATTATGAATGTTTACAATTTTTTATATAAAATGGCAAGTTTTTGAGCTCGAATAGGAAAGGTGAAATTTTGTTCAGACCCTACTCCTTTTCTAGTTTGAAAGTTACCAGTAATATTTTTTTTCGAATCTGCTTTTACACAGAAATGTAATCACTTTATACTGAATTTTATCAATATTCATGAAAACATTTGTATTTTTCTGAAAAACGTCAAAACTGACCAAAATATGTTTCCATTAAATTTTGTTAAAATAAAATTTCAGAACGAAACAATGTAAGAAGAAATGTATTATAGTGAAAGAAATGTCAATCGATCAAAGATTTCATTAATGTTAAATATTATAAGATTCTTATTATTTTAATGAATTGAACTGATTATTGATTAATTTTAATATTTGAAAGTTGATTAATTTCAAATTTTACAATAGTAAAAAAGAAAAATTTCTATAATTAAGATTAAAATTATAATATGTTAAATAAATTTTGTTTCATTAATAAATTATAAATGTTCATACAAAATTCGTTAATGTACAATGGTAATTTTTGGCAATTTGAGAACTGTTGTTTCGAACTTTGAAATTTTGAAAATGTAATTTGCGAATAATTTAGAGGTTATATTTGTAATCAGCACCTAAGAATACGTTATTATAAGTGGTTTTTAACAGAATGAGAATAAAATTATTTATAAACGTGCTTTTTACTAATTTTTTATTTTTGGAAGTATTGTGCTTCTTGGGGGAAAATATGAAACTTGATAGGTCTCCCCTGCATGATATTTCAGTATTCGACTAGAAAGAAGATTTTCAAAAAAGTATCAATTTGCGCGAAAATTCGGCAAAGTCATGAAAGTCAACAATTACTGAATAACGTAACAAAAATTATATTAATAATTCAAATTTGGAATTCGAATGAATTACAAAGTATAATAATAATTAAATTTATTTTCAAAATGTCCGCTGATATCACTTTTTTTAATTTTTCTCGAAATTATTAATTTAGTTGTTAGGCCCCTTTTTGACGCACGGTTACAACTATACATATAAATTTCTAATCTGTTCGAATTGATTCAATTACTGTATCGGAAACCTAGGGAATTTTTTGTGATAAAGAAAGACTTAAGTGATCAAAGGTGATTCGATTAATCAATTTTCAATTAATTGTTGAAGCGATTTTGGACCAACGAATAAAATATGTTTGCGATGAGGGTCTTCAAGCTTATTATACGCTACAATGAAGCTTCAATCGGGGTCACTTGCAAAGCGATTGTCGTATCACAGTCAAGGCATGATTAAGAGCACTTTCGGTGGGCGTTGATTTATGCGCGTGAGCGACTCATTTACATTTTGGAACGTGCAATCTCGTGTTTGTCGAGAAAATTTGAAAAAAATGCCTGTTTTCAGAAACAAAAAATTAATATTTTTATTCTCGGTCATCGTCTTTTCTGCCTACCCAGTTATGCCTTCTTGCGAATAATAAAAGAACTAAGATGGTCAAGTACATATTTTTCATAGTACTTTCTCGAATTATCAAAGTTAATTAGATAATTTAGGGATATATGTATATGTATATATATATATATATATATATATATATATATATACATTGAGGATTGAAGGATTATGTAATAGGGTGCATCAAAAAGACGAAATTGAAGCTATGTGGAAATAGTGTATCAGGACCATAAAAAGCGTAATGAATTTGGTGTTGACTGATGTATGTCTTCAACTAGGACCTTAGTAAAATGCGCTTCAACAATAAGAAAATTTTTTGAAAAAATTTATATTTTCCCTCTAGTAAAATTTCCCTTAGATTATCTGGTTAAAATATTACATTTAGCAATGCATTCTTGTAGACGTATTATGGATGTGGCAAAAAACCCAGTCGTTTTAATAGCCTTTAAGGTGTTTTTTAATCAAAACCAAATTAATTACACATTTCTTAGTGTCCTAATACTTTTAATTTTGCAGATACTTCCAATATCAATAATTTTGTTTTTTCGACCCACCCTATTATATAACTTATATGAAACTATGAAAAATATTTTTCGCTAGCTTTGGCACAATTTCTGATGTGTCCTTTCCCTTTGAATAAAATATTTCCTTCTCTTTCTATAGTCATACAGAATTTAAAAAGCAAGTAGAATGAAACTCGCAATATGACGAAAGCACCTCTCCGAGTCCATATTTAAGTTTAGCATTTTTTTAGGCGAAAAACAAAAAATTTAATAAAATTTTTAATGTCTCATAGTTTAGTCTTTGTATTTTATAGTAACAATTTAGTTGTATGAGAGTTTTGGTGGTGCAAGGGTCGTGCTAAAGCAGAAAAGCTCTACATGTTAAGCAAGCTAGGGCTGGTGAATGGGAATGCTTTTTGGTATCAGCAATTAATGTAGATTTTTAATTCAAACGAAATATTAAATGAAATTGAATACCTAATATTACCAAATGTAAATTTATTTATGTAAGCTTTCCAAAAGTGGAAAATACTTTTAATAAAAAATGAAACTGTATATTAGCGTATCCCAAATTAAAACAAAATAATCAATTTTATAATTTTTTCACCCATCCAAGATGTAATAAGTTTTTTCTGAAAATGTGGGATTTATACTGTAAGAAGATTTTTATCTTCAGTCTACATTTTCTAGTTCAAGTCCTACATTTTTCAAAAAATGTTATCCATAGGACAAAAGAATGTCAAAATTAATTTTTTGACATATTCGTATAAATTTACTCGTATATGTTGTAATCAAATTCAGGAATTTTCAAAATTAAATTGAAAAGAAAAATTTAATTTTATATAAACTTTGTGGTAGCATGGTGTAGAATTTGATTTTCAAGCACATGCATGTTCGCAATCGGACGATCATTGATCATAATTGTGCATTTAAATTATGAAGAAAAAGACTAATAACGCAATGGAATGTATAAAAACATTAAAAAATTTCAGCAATATATAAAGGAATAATTGAAAAATGTTTCTCTCAGAGTACTGCAAAAATTTATGTTGAATTTGCATCATACACTAATAGAAATGTTTGATTTAGGCAAAAACGATTTGGTAGCTATAGGAACAATAAAAACCAAGATTTTCTTGGTTTGACAAAATGTTTGTTATATTAGAAAAAAAGGTTCTATTGAAAATAACGAAATTTTGGCTGAAACAATTATTAAATTTAGTTTGTTCTATAGCATCGTTTTATTGTTGCCCGAACCAAAAATTTGTCTCAGGGTAGGTACTTTCAGAAGCAGATAAAAAATCTAAATTTTGTTTGTATTGCTGATTATTTCATGGAATTGAAAAATTATTTACATGTTATAAAAATATTTAATAATTATCCGTAAAAACAGAAAAAAAGTGTGTGCGTGCTTTGAAAAACATTGATCAAAACGAAACTGAATGACAAACCATAAGAAAGGCTGCAATTCAGATTGTAGCACGAGGATGGTATTATATTGGAGGCCCATTTTTCAGTATCTATACAGTAATCGAAGGGGGCCATTTAATGAAAGAATATTAGAAAAATGAAGAAAATTTGGAATCGTGATTTTTGTAAGTGTATCCGATTCCCAATTCATATGCGAAATCTAAATAGAACGGAGAAGCGCGAAGATCAAATGGCAGGGGACCATACGAATAGGAAGGGGACCAAAAATTAAAATTTTCAAGCCTGGGTTGAATACTATTTTATTTTATTTCAAAAAATGTGCTCCCTTCTTACTCGAATGGGTCAAGGCAGCGACTACGCCAATGTGTTCTTACGTCGCGGGCATGCTCGGTGCACGAATAAAAAATAAAATGAATGTAGGGGGCTGATAGGCCCCTCAGGGTTGAACGAGCATGTCTCGGACGCTGTCTCAACATCGAGAGTTTCAGCCCTCTTTTTCACGCAATAAATTTTTTATTTCAAATTATGTTTTTAATTATATTTAGACGTTTGTATTTAATTTTTTTTTTCGCGTGGCTGAAACGCACAAAGTCTTGACAGCATCCAAAGGTGAAGAGGGATCTTACCAAAGGGCTGGCCAATATAATCCCTATCCTGCTGAGCACCGCTGGAAGCCGCTGCAACATCACAGACACCAAACAAAGAGACTTACTCACCAACATTCCACCAACCAAACTTACTAAACGATTTTGTGATTACTGTGTGTCCACCTCAATTTTATATATATTTTTCTGCATTTTCGATTTATTGGACGATTTAGTGCGAGGATCTACTACTAGGATTGCTTGGGGCTAAAGGTTAAGGCGTCTGGAAATCATTGGTAAGTGAGACAACATTAACTGAGGCCAAATGGAGAAGCCATTCTGTCAAGTTTTTTGTATACATGATCTAAAGAGTAGAAAGCAAATAGTAAAGGCCGTTTTTCGGAAAAAATTATATTCTTTATGTAATAATCGGAAGAAAAAAATGCACCCTATATGCGGCATCACGATAACACCACAATCTCAGTGGTAGAATATTTATTAGTATTTATCTAAAAAGGAAGTAGGTAAAACAGTTTTCTACGTCGAATTTAGCTTTTGTGACTTACCATGCTCTTTACCGGTTATATCGGAGGAAAAATATCTGCACGGTTCTGTTTTAAGACGAGCCTATCGATAAAACGAAAAATGATCATTAAATTGGTTCCTGGAGAATGGTATTTTTTTATTTTGTCGTTAGGTTTCCTCAAAAATAGAACCGAGCAGATCCTACCAGTGATGCTGACTGCGACCTTTTCAACTGCGCATGTACCGAAAAGCGCGGCTCTATTTGAAATTATAAAATATGCACTCGTAATATTACATTAATAATAGATTATTTTGAGAAATTAGGTTTTTTAGATTAAATGTAATTTTTTTAAATTAAAAAACTTTTTTAAATATTCACCTGTATTATTATTGATACTGTTAATTTATTTCAAATAGAATACACCCTTGCTATATAAATATTAGAATACTCCACTGCTGCGATGGTGGTTTTATGGTCGTGCCACTATTAGGGCGCATTTTTGTCTTTTGTTACCACATGCAATTTTTTTTTTCTCAAAAACTGGCCACTACTGGGAGTCTTTCTACTCTTCAGATTATGCACATAAAAAATTAGACATAATGGCTTCTGGATTTGGCTTTAGTTTATGAAGTCCGATTTACCGATGATTTCTAGGGACAATGCTTAGAGTTTATAGAAGACCTGGGGAAACTGCATTGAAATATCCCACGAACATGATTGAGCGAATGAGTTTTCGATTTTAGTTGCTTAAGTTTGTTTCAGTGATCCAGCTTTAATTTCTGCAAAATTTTCATAAATTTTATCAAATATTTATCTGAATTTATTGTTTGTATGAAATATATGAAGAGGAAATTGGGGCGGAGTCCGCGTAATTTTATCGTGGAAATTATCCTTTCGGAATGGAATTTGGACCCAATTAGGAATATTTGATTCATAGTGAAAAAAAACCATCAAACATTATTCGGAAGTTTGAGAAAATAGCAGATCAATGAGACTTGAGTTTTTGGGAAACTTCTTTTTTAACCCATATCTTTGGATCTAATTGACCGATTTCACTTTTTGAGGTTTTCATGTACTTTCTATAAGATACACTTTGAAGTGAGAGAAAATCAAGAAATTAATTCATTTTTCAAATTGAAAAAAAGTTGAATTAAAAACGCGATACCCAAAAAAGGATTTTCAACATGTTTTTTTACATTCTCATTCTAATGAGAAGGTATTAGTTTTATGTGAAATTTGACTTTGTCTGTAGTATCGTGTAGGCACGATATCTTTCGAAAGATTGATTAGATTGGATTGTACTTTGGCACACTTTTTTGTGGCCTACAAAGAAAGAACGAGTTCGTCAACCAGCTATTTTGGATGAAAATTCAAAAAAACATTCAAAAAGTGAGTACAATTTGAAAATTTTTGCGATAACTTTTTTTGGAGATTTGAAAATTCTATGCACGGTTGATAGTAGTACGCAAAAAGACGGACAAAATATCTTTCTGACTTTTTCTGATGGAAGAAAAATGCCGGAGTTATAGCATTTTAAAAATTCCAAAAAACAAACGAAAACGAACATTTTAAGCCGAAAAACACACGATATGAAAAAAAGTCAGGAAGAGAAAAACGTTGCTTTTTGAACACCCTACCATATTTTCATAGCAACTTCTTGAATTTTTGGAAGAATCCAAATTTTGATCAGACAAAAAAATAATGAAAAATCAAAAAAAAAAAAACCATTTTGCTGTCAAACTATGCAAGATACGACAAAAGATGATTCGACCAAAATTGTGCACCTAAAAAAGATGTACACATTTGTTTTTTCTTATTGTGTATAGTTCTTCCGAAAAATACATGATGGTTTTATATTTTTTTAACCAAATTACCAAACATTATTTTATCATTTTGCTTTCTTAATTTCCAACTGCCTCTTACATCAAGTAAATTGAAACGTCAAAAAGTTAAATCGGTCAATAAAAACTAACGATATTTTCATTTGAAATTAAGGGTTTCTTAAATCTCCAAGTCCCATAAGACCATCATTTTTCTGAATTTTCGGAAAATATTAGGTGAGATTTTTTTTCAGTCTCTCACAGTTATATATCCTGAATAAAATTTCCTGTTACAGACATTTATCGATATCTCGATCAAATCATAGATACGGTCAAGCCTAAACTATTTTAAATTAATAAAACATTTTTTGTGACGATCAAAGCTTTCCTACAATAATTTTTTATGGTCTGAATTCAAGTTTTAAATTTTCCTTACTTTCCTTTAATTTAAAATGTGTGGCTACCAGATACTGAAAATTGTGTATATACTTATTTCTATGAAGAATTTCTCATCTGGCTTGATTTCCAAACCAATACATCACGAAAAATAAAATCATGGTTTTCAATTTTAATATGCGTTAATTACACTTTTTTTTAAGGCAAGAAAAGAATATTAAGGAAAAAATTACAAAAATTTTAGAAAACAAAAATATAAGCGACGTTTTTAGGGTACATTTCCTTTCACAGATTAAAGATTGTAATTGTGTATGTTTCAATTTCATGGAAACATCATAAATTTTGCATGTAGAAACTTCACATCTAGAGAAACGTGGGATACTTCTCGCATGCCCCATTAGTCTTCTTCAGTTTAAATGATTGTTTATATTAAAAAAGAATTTATTATGAAAAGAAATTTTCAAAATAAAAAATATTTCATGACTGTATGAGAAAAAGTAAATATATAATTTAAAAAAATTGAATTATGTAAAGTTTAAAAAAAAATCACATGTCCTGAAAATTAAAGGTGAGTTAGATGTTTTTTTATTTTACAGCTCGAGCCCTAACTGATATGATTACTTTTGATAGAATTCTGAATGGATTCGCAAGCTACAGCAATAATCACTCAAATACAATTTTTTTTAAATTTTAATAAATAAAGATTTATCAACAATATTTTCAAAATGAATGTGGAAAATAATTTTATATGATGCGATTTGAATAAAATTAACTTTGCTAGACCATCGATAACAAAGCTTTACAAAAAAATAGTTTAATTCCATTGAATTCGGACGAAAAATATTCTGATTAGTAGGTGAACGCAAATCAGTGAAAAACAAACTCGCTGAATGGATCTGCAAATCAGAGTAGAGTTTTTACCAAAGGCGAGAACTTTCCAATTATTTTCCTCCCTTTTGCACTTTCCGTTGCTTGCTTTCTTATTTATGACCTTCCGCTATTATCCATATTTTCTCCTGTTTTTCTCATTAAAACTTTATTTTGTTAATAGGAGAGTTTACCACTCACCAAAGTGCGCGACCTGTTCAGGCCCGAGTTCTGCGAAAATTCAAATTTATTGAATGAAAAATGGCTTCTTTTGGACAAATTAATAATGAGAGTTCATAGCTCATTCATAAAACACAGTAAAAATTTGAGATATCATGCTTGAAAAGAAAAAAATTAATATTTCAATTTCAATTGCTGGTCAGTTTTTCTTGCGTAGTTCTGAATTTCACAAACATAACATTATTGTCTACTAGAAGATCGTTTTAAAGAACGTGTTTTAATAACATTCTTTATTGTTCATACCAAATAGTTGATTTTTCAACTAATAATGATGGTTTTTGAACCAAACAAAAAAATAGTACAATTTCAACCAAAAAGATGAATTTTCAGTCTAGAAGATTAAATTTCTAATAAGAAAACAAATTTTCAACAAAAAACATGAAACTTAAACCAAATGTTTGAGGCTTTGACTGAAAAATCATAAATTTTCTGAAAAAAAAATTCCAACAAAATATTTCAATTTCCTAATTAAAAAAATGAATTTTTATTTAAAAAAGATGAATTTCCAACCAAAAATGGAATATTTCAAGGTTTATAAAAAAATTATTTTGAACCAAAAAAAAGAAAGTTTGGGAGAATAGTTAAATTTTCACGAATATAATAATATATAATCATAATTTTTACAAAAAAATCTGATTTTCAACTAAACCTTTTTTTTCCAACTGGAAATTTAAACTCAAATTTTCGGTTGGAATCAAAATTAAATAAAAAATTATCGTTTTCCAAAATAATTGAATTTCTAACTGAAGAAATGAACTCTTAACCATGATAAATGAATTTTCAAAGAAAGAGAAGAATTTTCTACCAAAAAAATATCAATTTTTAACTGTCGAAGACCAATTTTCCTGCGAAAGAAAAACGAATTTTGAAACAAATAGTTAAATTTGCAAACGAAAAAATGATTTTCAACTAATAAGATAAATTTTAATGCAACAAGATTCATTTTCTCCAGATTAATTTTAATGGAACAAGATTAAATAAAAAAATAAATTTTACAAATTTTTAACCAAAAATGGAATAGTTGAATTATCGGTTAGTAGATTTTTAACGAAAAAAAACTAATTTTCACCAAAATAGTTAAATTTCCAGCCAAAGAGATGAATCAATGAATCTTCAACAGATAAATTAATTTTTAACAAAGTAGCCCACTTTACAACCTGGTAGTTGTATTTTCAATCAAATTCAACCAAAAAGGAGAACTTTTTAACAAATTAGATAATTTTTCAAATGGAAGATTTTCAACCGAAAATGAAACAAAGCCGAATGATGGATAATTTTTCAATAAATAGTTAAATTTTCAACCAGAGGGAAAAAACTTTAACCGATGAAATGAATTTTTAACGCAATATTTCAACTTTCAAAGAATCAACTGCATTTTTAACTGAAAAGCATTCAAACTTTTAATCAAAAAACGATGAATTCTACTAAAAAGAATAATTTTCTACAAAAAGGATGAATTTCCACCAAAGAGATTTGTCAGTCAAAAATGAAGAAAAACGTCAACAAAATTGTTGAATTTTCAAGTCAAAAAGATGATTTTCCTCCTCGATTTTTAACTCAAATATATGGTTGTTTTTAGTTTGAAAAGATTTTGAAACCATGTAACCAGTAATGTTATATTATTTGTGAAATTCAGAACTATGCAAGAAAAACTGACCGTACTTAAAATATGAACTTTTTTCTCTTCAAACTGAATAAGCCAAACTTTTCCTTTGTTTTGGGAATAAAATATAAACTTCTGTAATTAATTTGTATAAAAAGAAAAATTTTCATTAATCCAATTTGAATTTTCACGGAACTTGACTAGAACAGATAGTAATGAAAAATAAAAATACAAATGGAAAATACTGTAGTTTGAAAATGCAAATAGAATTTATGTAAATATTTAGTATCCCCCACGCTAGAATTGGACATTTGTGGTAACATCAATTTGGTGATTCGTTAAAAACGTGCGAAAAGTGCTTCATGTTCCACAAATTGTATGTGTACAAAACCAAATCACGTGTATCCAATTTTTGTGCTTTCAAATTTTTTTATGTTTTACTCTCACAAGAAAATGTGCATTTCCACTTTGAAAACATACAGAAAATAAAAACAGGACAGGAGAGGCAGTAAAAGATTATCTATAACTATGGTAGCGGTGGATTTTACTACTGTTGTGACAAGTTGTAAGAATGTCAGCAATACTTTTTATAAATGTATTTTTATGCGATACACGAATGCTGGTTTATTCTTTATATATTCTTTAATTTTAGTAAACTAAACTCGACTTTTGAACAATGCACACATGTACACTTAAAAATGAAATTTGAACACATTATACTGTTGTTAATATTAATCGCTTTTATAATTCATTTTTGATATATTATTTGAATTTTGTTGTTTTTAATTAAATTACTTAGGTTTTGCACAGTAGATTAGAGAAAGGCTAAGGGGGTGGGAAAAGACTGTTTAGAAAAGTTTGAAATGGGTTATGGAAACCAGAAAATTAGAGAGACAAGACGAGAGAGATAGGTCAAGTAGAAATTATTTACGAATATTTGTTAATTTTCATAATTATTGTTTACTTATTCATTATTACAATCATTCAAATAAAAAACATGCTGAAGCTACTTTGACAACAAATAATACAAATATTTTATCACTTCATGAACTAAAATAAAAAATGAAAAGAAATAAACACGGAATGAAGAGATTCTAGAAAAAATGAGATGTAAAGGAAAAGGGCGCAATGAAGAAAAAGTCTGGACAAAAGAGCGATTTTGGTGTATGTAGATGATTGAAGGACAGCTACTGATGTTTATTTAAAATTTTCCAAATGCAACAAAAATTAATTTCGAAAATAATCGTTAGTATATCATACATGTTTGTGCAATTTTCACACAAGAAGTATCACACTTGTGCATGATGTAAGCTCAATAAATAATAATTCAAAACATTTTATTCAAGAATAATATTAATATCTATTAATAAGAATATAGAACTAATTTGTTAGTTAACAGTTTCCAAAATATAAAAATTTATTGGGCTTACATCTTGGATGAGAAATTGAGTGTTTAACAAGTGATGTAACTGGAAGAGGTTTCGCTTTTTAATATTTCACCTGTCGAGTTTTAGATCTTTGGTCATGTTTCTAAACATAATTGGACAGATTGCTCATTTCATAAAAAAAAATTATAAAACTCACTCGACTCTTATGACGATGAAATTTGTTTCCCCAGATATCCGAGAAACCGCGTTATTCCTAAATGCTTTTAATATGAAATTTTTAATGCAATAAAACTAATAATTGGAACAAAAAAGTAAACTTTCGAAATAAGGTAAATGTGTCTTTATCATGGAAACTCTCTTTCGCCTTTCTCAATCTATAAAAGGAAAAGGGATTAAATCCACTTTCCTGTTGTTTAAAAAATAGTTAATGAATATAATGATTTTTTCAATTATGTTGAATCAATTTTGAATGATTATTAAATCCTAATGCTGGAAATATTTGACGACTGTGAATAAAGACGCTCTTAAGATGCCTTTGAATTATTTCAACATCTTTCTCAAAATTATTCCTAATAACTTAAAAACGTCTTTTTGACTTTTTGAATATATTATGTTTTATGACAAATATTTGGGAACAAATTCTAACTACTGAATCACTAATTATTTCATGAATGTCATCAGTCAAATCCCCGGAAGGAATTAAAATTTCTAACCATAATTGTAGCATAATGAATAAAATCAAAACGATCAAAATCATTCATAAAATCGTGATTCATGTTACTGGGATAGTACTAGGATGGTATAAAATTTTTTTTTATTGTTATATCTCCCCCCTGTTTTATTTAAATTAGATTTGAAATAATTGTGCAATTTTTCATACATTTAAGCAATGTTTAACCCGTAGTCCAGGACCATCAAACGCTGAAAAGTATAATTTTTCTTGTGTGTGTTAGAATAACAAATGAATAACATTAGATCAATGTGAATGGAATAATAGTAGGCATCGCTGATCATGATTTTCCACTTATTTTATTTGGAATAATACCCTAATTTTTACACACAAAAAAATAATAACGTACAATTTTTAGCACGTGAAGACCTTGGATAACGAGTCCATTATTTCAATTTTTTTTGAGAATGTTGTTGTTCGTTATCAACAAATTATGTTATGTAAAAAATCTTTATACAAAAAAAAAATAACGTACACTTTTTAGCACGTGAAGATCTTGGATAACGAGTCCAATATTTCAAATTTTTTTTTGAGAATGTTGTTCGTGATCAACAAATTATGTTATGTAAAAAATCTTTATACAAAAAAACAATAACGTACACTTTTTAGCACGTGAAGATCTTGGATAATGGGTCCAATATTTCAAAATTTTTGTTGAGTATGTTGTTGTTCGTTATCAAAAAATTATGTTAGGTGAAAAATCTTTATACAAAAAATAGAGATAATTGTTTACATTAAATGTAATAGTGCTCCGCGCTTTACCACTTAGGTTGAACTAATTTTCTATAGTTCAGTTTTTTCAAATTAACAAGATTAAAGTGTTTAAAATTTTTGATTACACACATTTCTTATATGAACTCCCCCTCCTCCCTCCACTTACATAAAAACGACACAAAAAATATTTTTCAGACTAGATCGATATCCGTCGAAATAGGAAAATAAAGTTTTTTTAAATAAATTAATGAGCGTACTCTATATAAAATTCAATTTAAAATGATTCAATAACACCTGGAAACAAAAATTGAATGTTTCGATTTCATTTTTAAAAAAATAGCTTTCAATTAAAAAAGAAGAAATTTTCAAAAAAATAGTCAAATCTCACACTGAAACAGAATTTTTTCAATCAAATAGTTGCGTTTTTAACCAGAAGGATGAAATTCCCACCAAAAGAGAACAGTTTTCAACTAAAAAAGATCAATTTTCTACAAAAAATGAAAAAAGTCAATTTTTAGTTTCAAAAGTCAATTTTCAAACAAAAAAATCAATTTTTCATCAAAAAGTTAAACTTCAAAACATGTAGTTAAATTTTCAACGAACAAAGAGAAATTGTGAACCAATAATGGAATATTTAAATTTTCAATGAAAAGAAAGTTGAACTTTCAAAAAATAGTTGAATCCTTAAACAAAACAGAATAATATTCAAACACATTTTTGCACATCCAACTATAAAGTTAAATGTATACCAAAAGAGTTGAATTTTCAACTAAGAAAGATTTTTCAGTCAAGAAGGAAACCAAATTCAACCAAATTCTTGAATTTTCTATAAAGAAGTTTAATTTTCAAAACAAAAATATAAATTTCCTACCAAGAATGTTGAATTTTCAAGAAAAACCGATTTTTTAGTCAAGAAGGAGACCAAATTTGCAACAAATTGTTGAATTTTCTACAAAGCAGTTGAATTTTTGACCAAAAAGGATACTTCTCTCATAAAATTGTTGAACTTTCATCAAAATAATTAAATTTTCATCCACAAAGTTTAATTATTAATCAAAGAAGATAGAATTTTCTCTCAAGGAGATGAATTTTCGAAGTTGATTTTTCCACTAAGAAACATTTTTTAGTCAAGAAAGGACAAAAATCGCCAACTAAAATGTTCAATTTTTAACAAAAAAATTGATTTTCAACCAAACAGTTGAGTTTTCAACCCAAAAAGACAAATTTTTACAATCCAATTGAATTTTCAATAACAACAAAAAACCTTTTGATAGAACTGTTGAATTTTCAACACAATAATTAAATTTACAACCAGAAAGTTTCATTTTGGACTAAAAAAGATAAAATTTCCACTTAAAGAGATGAATTTCTCACAAAAGAGTTGAATTTTCAACTAAGAAACATTTCTGAGTCAAGAAATAAAAAAGATATGAACTACATTATCAAATTTAAAAAAAAAATTGAATTTAAACCAGACAGTTGAACTTTTAACAATACAAAAAATCTGTGACAAAACATTTGCATTTTTAACCGAAAAGATCACTTTTGAATAAAATTGGTTAATTTTCATACAAATAATTACATTTTGATCTAAATAATGGAATTTGCAACCAAAAAAGATTAATTCTGAACAAACAATATAAGAGCATAAAAATAAACCTAAAATAATTAGCTTGATAAAAAATAGTTGGATTTTCTTGTTAGACTCTATTAATTCTCTTCGCATTTGAATAAAAAAAAAAAAAAAAAACAGGAAGAGGAGAAAAAAGACGAATATCTGAAAGACTGAGATTAATAAAAGAGAATTCCAATAACTAATAGACTAAAAAATGACAATTTAAAAAGAACATTAAAATTTACTTTTAATTCTTTTCAAATACTAGAATCGCAAACCAGGAATTTTGCTTTTAAATCTGGAATAAACAAAATGTGTTTGTCTTAATACCCTAAATTTTAGGCCCTGAACTAAAGTTAGATTTAAGAGAAAAAGGAAATGCTGAAAAGAATGGAAGGTTTAACTGAATGGACTTTTTTACAGATTAAATGCTTAAACCCTTAAGTAAAAGTAGAAATTATTCGAATTGTTTAAACATTTAGCCGGGCAAGCAGGGAGTACTAAAATATACTTTGCTATACTTTTTTAAGAATTCTCCAACTACACTGTTTGTTAATAATTTTATATTATTACCATAGTCTGATTTTTGACAATTTATTATTTTGCGAAAATAATTACAAGAAATTATGCATATTAATTTTACAGATTTAATCAAAGTCACAAATGAGGGACACCATTATGTGCCAAAAAGTTTGAAACAATTTAATTCTGATTGATTAACCTGACCCTAAATTCAACAAAAAACATCAAAATTCTCAACAAAATTCATTATTAAGGGTTAATACATTCCACCAGAGATTTTTTTCGAATTTATAGAAAATTGCACAATTATTTTTACAATAAATGGAATTAAATAGGGGGGGGGGGAGGGGGGGAGGAAACAACAATAAACATTTTTTTGCCTAATCTAGTTACTACTATTCAAAAATAAAAAGATATAGAATTAATTATTTTTTGTAGACTGAAAAAGTGACGGAATATCTTTTCTGATTTTCGAGTGCTCTATTATGGTTTAATGAATGAAATTGAAATGAATGCTGTAATTAGCAATGTACCTGGGTGACGGGATTTTCGCCTGGGCGGTAGACGACGTTATGCAGAGGTCTCTTTCGTCCTACGTAATTTACGCACACGAACTCGAGAAGGCTCGCATAGATGAAACACATACAAACGCCGTCCCATACGTTCATGGCGGTCAAATTCGAGACGACCGGAAGTGTTGACCGGAAGCCGTTCGACGTCGTGAAGAAATTGAGCATCGTCGTTACGCCTGCAGGAATACGGCAGATTTTAGGTTTGCACTTTTTTTATTAAAATAAAAAATTAATATTAATACGGAACTTTTGTGCTTTAAAGTATCTTTTATCTGAAAAAGAGATGAATATTCGACAGAAAATATAAATGTTGATGCTTCGGACGAAAAAATTTATTTAAATAAAAATTGTTAAATTCAACCAAAAAATTCGAATTTTCAACTAACTAGTTGAATCCTCAAACAAAACAAATTAATTTTCTGTCAAATTTTCATCATTAACAAAAAAATATGACATCTATACGTAGCAAATTAATTTTCTATAAGAAACATGAGGTCTTAACGAAATACATTAATTCAAATTTAAACTGTTGAATTGTCAATTGGAAACGATCAATTTTTAATTAAACATACAAATTTTCAAGCAAAAATGGAACAGTCAAAATATTAGTATGAAAAATTAATCCTTACCCAAGAAAATAATAATTTTTGACAGAATAGTTCAATTTGAACCAAAAAGAAGATATTTAGAATTGAACAGATGAATTTTTAACAACATTTAAATTTTCAATCAAGAAAAATTTTTTAGTCAATACAGAAAAAATTTCACCTAAGTTTTCAAAACGATCAAGACAAACAGGCGAGCTTTCTACAAAGAAATTGAATTTTTAACCAAGTAGTTGAATTTTCACGCAAGAAGATTAATTTCCTACCAAGAAAGAAGAATTATCAACAAATTGCACACATTTTTAACAAAACAGTTGAATTTCTAAACTGAGGGAAATAAATTTTTATTCAGAAATGAAAAGGCTAAATTTTTATTTGAAATAATGAATTTTCAATAAAAAAAACGATTTATCTACAAAAAAGTAAAATTTTCTACCATGTTGTAGAATTTTCTACAAAGCTGTTGAATTTTTGAATCAAATAAAAAAATATTCCGCAGAACAGTTGAATATCCCACTCAACAATATGAAATTCCAACAAAAAAGTTAATTTTCAACCATACGGTAAATGGTTTCAAACTTTTTGCAAAACTTTTCTTCCAGTCCTTGAATAAATTATCAGTCGGGGAAAGAAGAAACATGTGTATTTTTATTAAAAAATACCCAAATTGTTTATAATAATTATCACTAAATTACATTTGTATTTTCATTAAAAACCATGAAAATAAAGTCAAAATTCTGTATTTAATTTTTTTATAATAAAATTTGAGAACGAAGCAATACAAGTACTATATTGATAGAAAAGTGAATCAATCAACGATTACATAATTCTGAAAATATTTACAGATTTGAATTATTTCAATAAATCTCGCTAATTGTTGATAAATTCTCATAATTAACAGTTGATCAATTTGTAACATTAGAATAGGGGGGAAAAAATTCTATAATTATTATCAATAAAATAATAATATTAAAAATAAACTTTGCTTTAATTATAGCTTAAAAATGCATTCACGATTTAAAAAATTAAAAGTTAACTGTTAAGTTCTATCTCAAATGATATTTTACTTTCGGTCTAGAAAAAAGATTTTCTAAAAAGTTTTAATTCGTTTACGTCAAAAATCAGAAAATTCTTCAAAATAAACAATAAACAAAAAATTGATATTTAACGAAAAAATGCAATTTTTTGAAAAAATATTCAATATTTCAACAAAATATTTTAATTTTTAACAAAATATAGAAATTTTCAAACGAAGGGATAAATTTATAATAAAAATAATGAATATTCAAACGAAAAAAAAAATTATTTTTCATAAAGTAGTTCAACTTTCAGTCAACTAATTGAATTTTTTCAGCAAAAAAATGAATTCTTAACGCAAATCAAATAACAAATCAAATGATTTGTTATTAAGAGTACCAATTCCTGGTTCGAAAACCCAACAAAACAAAAAATTACGAATTAAATGATAATCTGAAATTTTTTCTGATTTTTGCTTACAATAACCGATCTCCCGTAATATAAAATATTAAAAAATTAATGATTCATTGCAATCTATGGAATTTTGTTTGAAAATGAAAATTCTCGGTAAACAAAAGCTAGAAAAACTGAAAAACGTTGAGCGTAAAATAAATTTTAAGGTTTGAAATCTAATAATTTTGTACTAATAATACCCATTTCTAGTGTAAAATGCTAACATAGCTTAAAGTTGTTGAAAATTACGAATATTGATGATAATTTTTGTCTAAAAATGATTATTTCTACTGAAAAAAAAATAAACACAACCTAAAATTATCAGAAAAATTAATTCAGCAGGGTAACCTCAAGTTTTTATGTTAAAATTATTTTTTGAAATATTAATATTCAGCGAAAGTACTAAATTCTAGTTTCAGATATAAAACAACTTTTTGTAATTAAAAGCTGAACTGATTTTCAACAATAATGATTTTTGATAGGACTTTGCAGCAACCTTGCGGAAACCTCGCCACAACCTAGTACGAAAAGAACATTTTTTTTTACGCAAAGTTTCCAAATCCATACTACAAGTTTGATGCAAATTTGATGCAAGGTTGCTGCAAGGTTGGTGCAAGGTTGGTGCAATGTTGGTGCAATCTTGGTGCAAGATTGCTCAAAAATGCAATTAAGGATATATTGTATCCAAATGTAAATGAATAATTATAATTTTGGTGATAATTTATAACTTACCGATCATGACTCGAGCTGGGACAGCATTCCACTCGAGCCAGAATGTGATAAAGGAGCTCGTCACCAGGATAATCCCAGGGATGAATACGGTAGTGAAGTAGAAGGCCCTATCTCTCGTGAAAATTAGGTCCACCTTCAAGCAGCTGTAGTTACCTGCGATTCAGACATAAAATTCGCTTGATCGCCTCGAAAATCCTCAACTGAAGACTTATCGCAAGGAAAAATGTAATACCACTTTTATTTCTCCTAAATTTTATGCAACTTTTTGGCTCGATTCCAAAACTTCGAAAATGTGCTCTTTGAATTATTTTTCACATTTTCATCAACTTATGATCAACTGTGAATGTTAACGTCCTAGTTTTTAAATTTTAATTAATTTAAATTCAACCTTCAGCTACAACATCGGACAAATAATTTTTCAAGGAAGAAGAAAAAATTTGCCTCAGTCCGGATTTGAACCGGAAATGCTACTATACATAATTAGGGCGTTAACCAATTAGGCTACCGAGGCCTTAGCAGATCTGATTTTTTTATTGTGAAGTATTTTCACAGAGAAATACCCTACGCATTTCTCCACTTTATAGTGGCCTTTCGGGTTCAAATCCGGGCTGAGGCATATTTTTTTCTTTTTCTTTAAAATATAGTTTGTCCAAAATAATCAATAAACATAAAATTTGAATATGAAGTGTTAAATTTTTATTATGAATAGAGATATCAAATTATAAATAATCCTTTTATTTGTGAATGTCCTTCATTCCGAAGCCAAATCCAAATATTTTTACTCAATGAATAACTTTTTCAATTTTTTGGCGGACGACCTTATACGTTCACAATTTAGTAATAGACATTTTTCTTCACGTTAAAATCTTTTACTTGTTACATTTAGTAAAATTTTCTAATCCCGTCAATTTGATTTATTTTCAATTATTGAAAGTAGCATTTGATGCTAGAAATATTGCTTCTTTAAATAGAACAAATCATTTTTTTCACATTAATATATTTTTGCCGTATTTTAATACTGCCTTATCTTAAAAAACAAAAAATCTTCAACTATAAAAATGCCAGTAAAAACGAAATAAAAAATCAGGAATTCAATCATAAGCCAAAAAGTATAAAATCGTCAAAAAACTGGTTCAATCATAACCGGATATGTTTTCACGTTCCTCTTTATTAAATCGCCCTAGTTTGTATTAAAATTTCGGGTCAAGGCGCCACTTTTAATTTCCCCGGGGGCATAACCACGTATGGCATTTAACAAAATTAAAAACAGCTTCCATCCAAAACTTGGTACACAGTTTATCTTTGACTTGCTCTTAGGCCAACCGCGTGTACTGCGCGTATGAATGAAGATTTATTCATAAACACACTAATTAGTCGTGATTAAAATTTTCATCTCATTAGTAACTTTAATTAGATTATGAATCTTTTACTTCGGTGGCCTCTTATGATTTTACTCAATGGCTTCATGTCAACAAGAATATAAAAAATCTTTAGTATTCTTATCTTTTATGGACGATTCACAACATTTTATATGGGCTTACCTGGCTGAACAAACACAGGTTTTACTACTTGTTTTTACAAGCAGTAAATACTTTCCTCTATTATTAGAGACCGTTCTTAAATTACATAAGATAGGGGGAGGGTGTCATGATATTTTCTTACGATTTGTTACAGACGGGGGGCGGGGGGTCTATGAAAGATTCTAGGTTAAAAATGTTACAAGTTTATGATTCATGTTTTTTAATAATAATGGTCAGGGTAAGTTAAAAACTGGTCAAGAAAAAATAAGAGAATTTTAAAAATAAGACTTTTTAGTCACCCTCATGTAATACTGTTGTTATAAGTAATTTATTTGTCTTTTATTTATATTTATTTTAATTTTTGCAGTTGCTTCCTTCTAAAGATTATCAACTGTTTTGTTAAAAATTCGTCTTCTTGAGTTGAAAATTCAACTACTTTTGTCGAAAATTTCCTTTTTATTTTAAATTCATATTTTCGTGTTGGACAGTATCAGGAAGTCAACTGAAAACTTTTTTTTATGAAAATTCAATTTTTTTTAAATTTTCTTTTTAATTTGAAAATTCACATAATTTAGTAGAAATTCCATCCCTTTTGGATGTAAGTACAACTGTTTGGTTGAAAATTCAACAAATTTCTTTAAATAGTAGTCCTTTTTGGTTAAAAATTTAACTGGTCTGTTTAAAATTTGTCTTCCTGAGTTGAAAAATAAACTATTTTCGTCGAAAATTTCCTTTTTCAAAACTCATATCTTGATCTCAAAAAGACTGACTGAAATCTTTTTCGAATCAAAATTTAGGTGTTGTTTTCGAAAATTTGTCACTTGGATTAAAAAATATATCTTTTTTAGTAAAATTTCATCGTTCTTGGATAAAAATGCAACTATTATGTTAATAATTCAATGCTTTTTCTTGAAAAGTCGTCCTTTTTGGTTAAAATTCGTCTTTTTGGGTTGAAAATTCAAGAATCATCGTCGGGAATTTACTTCTTGTTTGAAATTCATATTTTAGTGTTAAAAAGTCAAACTAAAATCTTTCTTGGATGCAAATTCAATTTCTTCTTTGAAAATTTGTCTTTTTTAATCAAAAAAATTTATTTGTTTTAGTGTAAATGTCATCTTTCTTGGATAAAAATGCAACTGTGGTTGAAAATTAATCTTCTTTGATTGAGGATTCAACTATTTGGTTCAAATATTTTGGGTGAACCACTTTGTTAAGAAATCATTTTATTGAAATACTTTGTTGGATTTTTTTCGCCAATGAAGATTCATTTCTTGGGTTGAAAATTCAACTATTTTGTTGAAAATTATTTTTTTTTTGCTGATAATTCACATTTTGTAGTTGAAAATTCAATTTTTGTACAGAAAACTCGTCTTTTTCAGTAATTTATGTGAACTTTTTTTTCTGTCATTACTGAAAAATCTTTATTCATTTAAAATTTGTCTTTTTGATTTTGAAATTAATTTTTCTATGAAATTTCATCTTTTTAGTCAAAATATAAACTTATGTACTTTTTTCTTGACAATTCATATTTATAGGTTGAAAATTCGATAATTTTTTTGTTGAAAATTCAATTATTTTGTTGAAACTTTAAGTATTTTGTTGGAAGACATATGTTATGTTAGATAAGTCTTTTTTTTTTTTTATTTAAAAAATTTTAACTTGGATCTGAAATATTCTTTCATTCCGTTTATAAAAGATCAAGGAAAAATCAGGAAATCAAGTAAATGAAGCTTTCACCCTGCAAAGCATTTATTATCTTAGATAAAAAAATTTCTATTAGTTTGAAGTCACATATATTATTAATTCTGGAAACCATGAATTACGTACAGTAAGAAGGGGGGGGGGATTTTCTTACGGTCCGTTACAAGGGGAGGGGGCCTATAATCCAATACGTAATTTAAGTACGGTCCCCTAATGTTTCGAAGTTTCATTCTATCTACAGAAGTTAAGTCTTTTAAAAAAACACACCAACTATCAAGCAAACAATTCAGGTCAAATTTCTACTAAAAAAAGTACATTGCAAACAACCACAAATATATTTAAAACACGTGAAAATAATTTTTATCTGAAAATAAAAGAATCGCTGATTTTTGTGAAAAATTCAAAGTTCGGAATTCAAAATAAATTCTAGACAGCCCTCAATATTATGATATCTCTGGCTTATAGTCATAGCAGAGTTTAGTTGCAGAAAACTATAAACTAGTACAGTGGCACATCGACCCAAATCAGAAACTTCTTTGTAGAACGATATAAAAAAATGTCCATTTGATAAGGAAGAAATTATTACTTTTCTCGCATGTATGTAATATCATTTTATCCGAACTCGAGCTTACTTCAGAGAAATTCGAAAAACATAACAGTACACACTGGAAAAATAAATGATACTCTACCTATACGAGAAACATTCCGCTTCCTACTGCATTCATAGTGAAAAATAATGCCTCCCTTGCTCGACGTTATAGATAAGAAATGTAAAGTATCTTAGGGGAAATCCATAAAATATTTTACCAATTTCAGAGAGTGGAGGGGGTCACGCTGACAATTATGGTTTGTAACCGGGAGTGGGGTGGGGGGGGGGGGTGCTGCGGAAGTAACGTAACAAAATTAGTTAACGTATGATACGTTTCCTGATGATAAATTTTACCGAATTTTTCTAAGGATGAACCTCAAAAGGCAAATTCAAAAATAATTTGAAAAGTTTAAAAATCACTTCCATATTTCATACTTGGCAATCTTTCCCCTGTTCTCCTCATTTTTTTAGAATTCTTCTTTTTTCCCTTTTTCTCGTCTTTTCGCTTAGATGCCAACGGAATTACTAAAATCTAACAATAAAATCCAACTATTCATTTTTCTTGGAGTAATTTTTTTTTGCGGAAAAGTCTACGGTTATATTTTTGGTTCTCAATTAGTCTTATTTGGTTCAAATTTCTACTATTTTGTTAAAAATGTAATTATTTAGGTGAAAATGCAACTATTTTGTTACAAATTCATTTTTTTCTAAGGATTCATCACTTTGGTTCAAAAATGACCTATTTAGTTGAAATTGCGTTAATTTTTTTTATTGAAAATCAATGATTGCAAAATCAAAATCAAGCTATTACATTTTTGGTTAAAAATTTAACTCTTTCAGTTAGAAACAACACTTTTTAGTTGAAAATTCATGTATTTTTGGTGAAAATTCGTCTATTTTGGGTAGAAAATAATTCTTTTCAGTTTAAAATAAAACTTTTTGGTTGAAAATTTTTCTATTTTCTTAAAAACTGTAATAAGTTGTATATTCATCTGTTTGATTAGGAAGTCATTATTTCAAGTAGAAAATTGAACGATTCTGTTGAAAATTCTTTTTTTTGTGGACAATTAATTTTTTTTTACTGCAAATGTAACTATTCATATTTTTGGTTACAAACTTAATATTTCAGTTGAAAATTAATCATTGCAAGAACAAACGTAACTATGAAATTTCTGTTTGAAAATTGATCTTTTTTAGCTAAAAATTCAACTATTTGGTTTAAAAATTAAGTATTTGATTGAAAATTCGTCTTTCTGGTAGAAAGATAGAATTTTTGTTGAAAATTGTATTATTTGGTTGAAAAATTAATTATGTTGTAAATTCACTATTTTATTGAAAATTCATTCTTTTTTGCTAAAAATTAAACTATTATTATGTTAAAAATTGTTTTTTTTTATTGGGAGGTATTTTTTTAACTGCAAATTTAAGTATGCATATTTTTGGTGATTAATTAAATTATTTCAATGAAAATGCGACTATATTATCAAAAACTCACCCTTTCTTGTCAAAATTTAACTACTTGGTTGAAAGTTAAAATATTTGATTGAAAATTCATTCTTTTGTTAAGGATCCATCTCTTTAGTTAAAAATGTAACTATCTTGTTTCAATGTGTTTGATTTTTGGTGGAAAAGTGAATAAAAAAATAAATAATTGTAAATAAAAATATAACTATTACATATCTTGTCAAAAAGTAATTAATTTCAGTCGAAAACTCCAACATATGGTTAACAATGCATGTATTTTGTTAATAATTCGCCTTTTTGGTGAAGAATTAATTTCCTTAGTTTTAAAATTTAACTTCTTGGTTGAAAATCTTATCATTTGGTTGAAAATCATACTTTTTGGTTGAAAATTTCATTACTTGGTTAAAAATTCAATTATGTTCTTGTGAAATAATAAATTTGTTTCAAAAGTCATTCTTTTTTGGTGAAAATTAGCTTTTTTTCGGTTGAAAATTAATTTTCTTACATGTAAATGTAAATATTCCGTTTATGGTTGAGAATCAATATTTTTAATTGGAAACTGATCTTTTCTAGTAGAACATTCAACTATTTGGTTGAAAATTTGTGCACTTTGTTGAAAATTCTTCATTTTTTGCAGAAAATTCTTGGTTGAAAATTACTCTGTATTAGTTGAGAATTCAACTATTTTGTTAAAAATTCATATTCTCGGGTTGGAAATTCGACTGTTTTATCGGAAAATCATTTTTTGGCTTGAAAATTCTATTTACCTCTTTTGTACTTTTTTCAAGAATTCTTCTTTTTTCCGCTGTTATTAAGAAACATCCTCTTAACCTTTTTCGCTTGAATTCGATTCAATAAAAAATCCAACTATTTTTGGTTTTCGAGTTATTTTTTTCAGTTGAAAAGTCTACTATTACATTTTTGTTTAGGAATTCATCTCCTTTTAGTCAAAATCTCTACTATTTGGTTAAAAAATAATTATTTGTGTGAAAATGCAACTATACTGTTGGAGAGTCGTATTTTTCATTGAAAATTCAACTATATGGTTGAAAGTTGAACAATTTGGTTGAAAATACAATTACTTTTGGATTGGAAATTAATTATGGTACTTTTATTAAAAAATTCAATTTGGTTGAAAATGCATGTAATTTGTTATAAATTCGTATTATTTTTTGAAGAAAATCAATCTTCTGGGTTAAAAACTGAACTTTCTGGTCGAACATTTTATTATTTGGTTTGAAAATCAATCATGTTATTATAAATTCATTAATTTTATCCGGAAGTCATTCCTTTTTGTAAGTTGAAAATTTAACCATTTGGTTAAAAATTTAATTATTTTGTTGTGACTTCAATTATTTTACTGAAAAAACTGTCTTTTCTGATTAAAAATTCATCTGTCAAGAGCAGAGAAGTCACCTTTCTTGGTTTACAGTTTATCAACATTAGTTTTACAAAGAAGAATTTATTTCCCTATTTTCAAGAAAAATCCTTAAAATCTTCAAAATCTGATAACTACGATCATCAACGATTGGAGACGAGAGGGGATGTCCAAAAGGCCAAAAATTGGTAAAGTAGTTTATGGATGGCCCTTATAGAGAATACTAAATCCATGTACAATTTTCATCTAAAAGTTTAAACAAAGATAGTTGCAAAATATTGTGTATAATTTGTCATTCGCATATTTAAAACATTAATTTCTATTTGCGGCTACTAATTAAACAAGTGAACAAAGAAACACACACATTACACACGCATCTAAACAAATATACAACCAAAACATCTATAAACGTTTTTATTTTCATGTCAGTAACACTGTGCATTCATGCTCTAGACGAAGAATATTTTTTTTATTTCTTTCATAACTACAGCTTTACGGATGAAGCGCGTTTAATTAACAGAAAAAAAATTCACGAGAAGTTTCACAGCTATTTAGAAAATGTAAATTCCATCCTTTACTGAGAGCAGGAAGCATGTCTCAAGCTTAACTAAGGTCATAAATTTATGGCGCAGGCACATAGTTTCTCTCTGAACAATATGTGGAATACCAATTAATCTTCAAAGGAAATATGCAGCATCAACCCTTGATCCAAATTAAATATCATTTTCTAATGTGAGGGAAAGCGAAAGATTATAGGAAAAAAATGATAATATTCTATTCTTGGATTAATAAAATACTAAATATTCTCAAAAATTCATTAATGTTTCCCACAGAATATGGAGCATTGTTTGTATTTCCATAACTCCTGACAATTTAATATTGAATTTTAGTTAATTCTAAGCAATAAAAAGAATCTACAATCGATAAGGGTTTTACTATTAGGGAATCATGGTTTCAAATTACAAGCAAACTAAGCAAACATTTTTTAATTATCAGTTACTGATAACAACAATTCAGTACAGAATAAGAAAACAGTAAGATTTATTAGAGTCAACTATAATTACAAAATAATCACTTTTGAATTACATGATTATTTATTTCAATTTTCAGTCTAGTCCAACTTTTATTCATTCAGTTTGAAAATTTTCTGATTTGTACAATTGTATATTAGGATTGAAAAAAAACACACTGTTTCATATAATAAGAACCGCCATTTGTATTACAAATACAAGAAAACTATTCTTACTTTTCTCTGATAGTGTACTGAAAAAGGGGTTTGACAATTAAGAGTTATTTAAAAAAGGAATTGGATTTTCTTTCGCTAAAGTCAACACTTCAAATCTTTTCTGAATTTGAATGAAGAGCTTAGCGTTAATTAATTTATAATAAAATAAGGCGATTGTTCACTTTGGACTGTTTTCCGAATTTAGGAGTAAATGGTTTGGAACCTTCTGAAAAACCTTCTTTCTAGTCCCAAACTAGAATATCAGTTGAGTGAGACCAGGAAACATTTGTATTTATGTCAAAAATGCAAAAATGATCAAAATCTTTTGTTTTCAATAAATTATTTTTTTAATGTTTGTATTTCTCCGCGGAATTATCACTTTACACTCAAATTTATACATTATTTACCAGAGATTTTGTGATTTTTCTGAAAAAACACCAAAAAAATTTATTAATAATTTTGTTTAGTAAATTTTGTTAAAATAAATTTCTGAACGAAGCAATATACGAAGAAATTCGAATCGATCAACGTCAACTTTTACCTTGCGAAAAATGCTCTGATAGATATGCCTGAATAATAATATATTTGAATTATTTTAATAAATTTCACTAATTGTTAATTAATTTCAATATGCAAAAGTTAATTGATCTAAAACAGTAGAATAGTAAAAATTGGTATAATCAACATTGATATTATAATATGTCGAAAAAATAGTATTTCATTGATAAATTTTGAATGATAATCGTTAAAATGTTCTATTGACCCTCAATATAAATTTATTTAAGAATTTTGATGTTCTCGGTTTTACATAATTTCTTAGTAATAAGTTTATTATGTTACTTCAGATAATTTTGTTATTTTTTTTTATTTTTTCAATAAACATCAATACATATTTTTTTGAACAACTTCTTTAATTACTTGCATTACACAAAAAATGTAAAAAAAATTTGTTCACCAAAGATACGTGGCTGAAAAAATTTTCCTAAAATTTGTTTGAAGATTCGTGTAACTAAAATGTATTTAAAAATGATTATATATTTCCTACTGCAGTTTAAATGTTTTCATGAAATGAACGTAGCTCATTAATTTTTTAAAGAATATTTGAAAAATTCTTCAACTGCAAGAGTTTTGATAATTTCGAAAATGAAAATTTTTTAAAATAATTTTTCAAACTGAAATTCTTTCATCAAAAAATTGAAAAAAAATTTTTTCATTAAATGTACGTCGAGAATATTTTTTAAGAATATTTTAATAATTATTCAACGACAATGTGTTTAGTAATTTTTTATTTTTAATACTTAGTTATTTCAGAAAAATTTCACTTCAACATGAATTTTTATATAATTTTTTTAATTATAATAAAAATTTTTTTTAAGTTCGAGAGTGCGTTATCATCCAAAGAATAGCACTTTAATTGTAAATTGCTTCCCTACATGAAATTATATCATTTTTACATTTATAACAAAATTCACTGGTGATTGCCACAATTGTGTGCCAAAACGTATGAAACAATTTGTTTAAAATTCGATTGAACCTAAGCCAACAACAAAGACCAGCATTCTCAAATGAATAAATTATAAATGTTTATGCAATTTTTCAAAAATTTGAAATGGTAATTTTTTGAGCTGCAAAGTGAAGGGGTAGTTCTGTGACATCCTGTCCATTTTCCAGGCTGAAAAATTACCAGTAATTTCTATTTCTGGCAATTTCATCACTTCTTTTTTAATTTCCCTTGAAAATTTAATTTTCAAACAGGGACAAAAGCGATAAAAAGTTCGATTTTACTGATTTTTTCGAAATTCTTACAAGTGCTCATGGGACTTATGTCCCAAAAAGTACCCGCTTAATTTTCTTTTTTGAGCAAGATCATTTCGACGAAAAAATACCGGAAAAGTTCCGCCTGATCCTTTTTATATTTTTACAAGTCCAACATAATTTTTTGGGAAAGTAAAAAGTATTTGTCCTGTTTCACCAGGTCTTTTATATAGGACAAATGTGACATAGAAGTCTTACCTAACTTTTTAGCAGAGATTTATAGGACAAAAATAACAGAGAAGTACCACTCAATTATTTAAAAAGTTTATTATTATTATTCAGGAATTATAACCTTAGAAAAAATATCGGAATTTTCCGGTATTTTTGTCTTATTTTTGTCATACAAAAGTCCTGTTAAAAAAAGGGTGACTTTTCTGATACATACTTTGTTGGTACTTAACGCCTATTGCAGGAGTACTTTTTTGAAACATAAGTCCTATCAAAACTTACAAAAATTCCGAAAGCAATACAATTAAACTTTCCTAGTATTTTTATCACAAAAATTATACAGGGCCTATACAAATGGAAAAACAAAATTATGAGGAATTTTTGCGGTACTTTTTTTCAAAAAAAGTCCTGTTTCAAATGAACGTATGTATATTGAACTTTTTTGACACTTGTGTTCAATTTCAGCAGGACCTTTTTGAAACATAATCTCATGAGCAATTGAAAAAATGTAAAATAAATAAAATGGCACCTTTTGAGCAATTTTGTCCAAAAAATTATTCAGGGCTCGTAAAAATTGAAAAAAAATTAAGTGGGACTTTTCCGGTACTTTTATCCTAAAAAGAATTCCTGGTGAAAAATAGAAACTTTCAGATTACTGTTGTTGCTATTTGTGCTTTCAAAATTGTTCAAGAAAAGTTGTTAATTATGTCCTGATTTCTCTCACAACCAGTACTTAAGCGGCACCTCAGCCTCGATCCAAATGTGATGTCAATTACTTTTTCTTTTCACTCAGGTATTTAATTTTTCAGCTTTTTTTTTTAATGAAACTTTTTTGTTCTCCCCCAAATGATATTAGCCGTTTGGACTAAGAAGAAAATTTTCAAACCATTTTCTCTGAAATTCGGAAAACACATGAAAGTGAACAATTACCTGAAAAAAATATAAAATAACAAAGAAGCCCTTTTTAATCTCACGGGTTGGTAAGCTTGGTCCTGTCTCTCTTTGGATCCTCGGTAGTTTTTCTCTCAAACCTCAAAAATTTGTAGGTTTCTGGTTCCTTTACCTTGTTCCTCAAACCTGCGCTGGCAGAGTGAGCACTTAGAGTCCCCAAAATCATCGAACTCGTCCTCGTAGTCAACAATCAGCTGTCCGTTTGCTGCAACAGAACAGCCTCGATCTGCCTCCAACTTCCGTTTTCTTTATTTCGTCTTTATTCATTATTTCTCTTCCCCATCCATTTTTTTTGTATCTCTCAAGATCATATAAATCACACTCCAGCTTTCTCTTAATTTTCTTCTCTAATTATCTACAATGTCTCTAATTTCCTCCGGCCCCTTATTTCTATAATTTCGACCCAATCTTTCTTTACCCTCCACTCTTTTTTTTATCAGCGATCGGTTATTCTTCATAACCAGAGGAAAAAGATTGTTGCAAAAATTGTAGCAATATTTAATGTTTATCTACGATAAGAAACCAATGCACATCGACAGGAGGAATACATACAATAAGGGAAATAATTACACTAAGGGCTAACAACATAATTACGGTTTAATCAGATAATAAATGTGGCTTAATTAAAACTATTTAGGGGCTGAACGGAAAAATTTGGCGATAGCAATATGTTTCCTAATGTAAAAATATTATTATCATATTTTTACTGCGATCGTTTTGTCAAGATATTTTACAACTTTTATAGACTGATCAAAGAATAAAAGTGTCCTTCAATTTATCAGTAAATAAACTGCAAAATTAGTGTAATTTACCGTAAAATATTGAAAACAGGTCCTCTTCAGAAGAAACTGAAAGTAAAGAAAAGAAAAAAATGATTATGAATATTTGTATTCATCACTTTGTTTTTAAATAGAGATGCAAGAAAATATATATGGTGTGATATTCTCATTTTCTTGTATTTTGAGGGCATTCCATAGTGAGAAATAGAAAATAGTAGAGCTTGCATTTAAATTTATTTTCAGAGTTTAGAATTATTTTATTTCTATTTATTTGTTTAAATAAAATAATTAGTTATTTTTAATTCCTTCAGTGCCTTTAATGTTTTGTCAGTCTTGGCTAAACTTGAATTTTTTGCCGCCTTAGGATAGTTTTAAAGGACGAACATTAAGCTTTAAAACGCAAAATCATGGGTGGCGGCCCTGCGGACTCAACCTCAAAAATCATTAATGAATATAATGATGTCCAACAAGAAACAGTTAAAACATTACATTCCTTTTGCATTTCAATTGAAAAAAATGCAGCTGAGGCGAATGAAATGATTTGGACAGCCTGAGGAGAAGGTGCGTTGACATATAAAATGTGTAGAAAATAGTTCCAGATATTTTATGATGGTGATTTTTGAATTGGAATGGGAAAAGAATGCAGTATCTCAAATGCATCTTGTCGGACGCGTTTGTATTTACTAATGATGTTTGAGGTTAAGTCCGCAGGACCGCCACTTATTAGATTCTTTTTTGTAGATTAAGGTTCAACTTCTAAAGCTACCTCAGGACGGAAAAACAATCCAAGTCTGGCCGAGAATTACAAGACATCAAAATAAAAGCACCATATGAATTTGTAGACCTAATAATAAATATAAAAAGAATATATATTTTCATGCACAGAATCATTTAAACTGGCTGAGTGCATCTCGAAAACGATGTAAAATACACATAAGTAAAAAGTATTATTTACATCTTTCTTGACAAAAATTATACATTTTTTGAGAAACTAAGATATCTACGAAAGTATTTTTAAATGAAAGAATTAAGTTTCGCTTTCTATAATACAAAAATATCTCAACATTGTGTGAGCTTTGATTTCATTTATTCGAAATCTGAAAGTTTTACAATAATCAAGTTATTTTTTCAATTATATTTTCAAAAAATAGGCAATTGAAATTAAAATAAGAAGGGGAAGATTGTAAGGAAGTAGGTGAGAAGAATGATATTAGGTGAGTGGAGAAAAAGCAGAGAAGTATTTTTAATGAGCTTTAATGTATGAAAATGTGAATCAAAGTAGCATTGAAGTTATAATAAACTGTGTAGTGTAGTTATAGTGATCTGTACAGATTAAGTGCTTTAAAGTAGAAATGGCTCTATCAAAATGTCGAAAAAAATGAAATTTAAGAAATTGAAGATGTAAAATAGAATTGTTCATGAAATTTTATATACTTATTAACCCCTCACGTATATGGCGAAAAAAACATATTGTATCAAATAGAATTAAAATAAGTCATAATTAGTTTTAGGAATTCCTCCAATCACAAATATTTTTGGGTGAAATTTTGTTTTCGGTTTAAAACCAACTTTTTCCTCTTGGGTGAATACCGATCGCCGAATTGAATTCAAGCACACAAACGCTCCGCCGTGGTCGCTTCTTGAATAAAAAAATTCCAAGTTCATGCAAAAATCATGTTAGCTGTTATTTGAAATTTGTTCAAATTTCTATTAGTTGAATTATTCAAATTAATGGAATAAAAAAAAAAGCTCTTTCTTGTATAAACAGTAGGGTGCCTCATGAAATCCTTTTTTTTTTAGATTTTCTAAACCCTTGAATCGAAAATTCCTTTCCTTTAGTGAGAAAATAATCCCCTGTTTTTTTTAGATTAAAAAAAATATTTAGAGGTCACTATGGAGAATTTTATACCGAAAATCGTTTTTTTAATCCTAACATCTCATTTTGTACAATGTATGAAATTTGTTTCAGAAAAAAAAATGTTTAGGTTGGTATTAACTATTTTGAATTTGCGATTTTGTGATAAAGTTAAGATTAAGAGGTCAAATGCATATGTAAATTTTTTTAAATCACAAAACTTTCAAAAAATAATAACTCGCTGATAACAATTCTTGTTATTGAAAAAATAAGCACTTCTTGTCCTACAATTGAAAAATTGTTCCTTCAAGAAATTAAAAAATTAAAAATTTTTTGTTGAAGATGTCACAAAAAATCACAAAAAATTGAAATATTTTTCATAATAATTGAAATATGACGGTCACACGGCACCCTGATAAGGAATTTCCTGTATTGTACAAGATGAGATACTTAAATTGTAGAAATGAAAATTCAAAAACTTAAAAAAGTAGAATTTTTGACATACAATTCTTTATATCGACATCTTAGATATTTTTCAAATCTGGAAAAATAGGGGATCATTTGTTCGCAAAAATAAAGAATCTTCCGAATGAAGGTTTTAGAAAATTAAAAAAAAAAGTATTTCATGAAACACCATAATAAACAGTTATTCATTCTAAATTATACTGTTAAATTTAATGATCATGAATAAATCATAAATGTGTCAGATATTTATAACTACAAATTTTTTATTCATATTCTAAAGTTTTAGCATAAGGTTGAACATCTAACATAAGTATATTTTAATCTAAGAGCGTGCAGTATAGTTCTACTTTCATTATAACAAGTGTATGATAAAATTCCTATCTCAAAGAGTATTATTCACGTTGAATTTATAATATAACGAGAATGCGTAACTCTCGTGCTACTTAGAACATACATTATTCATTCAAAATTAATTGAAATTATTCAAATTTTGATTACCACTTTCCTACATGAAAATGGAATATATATGTGTAGTAGGGTATTCAACATTTTTTCTCTCGAATTTTCACGCATATTGGTTTTAAATTTTTTCGAATCAATGAAAAATTAAATGCAATTTTTGTTGGAAGATAATTATATTCAGAGGTCCCGCAAGCCCTATGAAGTTTATTATATATTACCCACATAAAAAAAGAATTTTTTGTGAATTTTATTTAAAATCGTCAATATTAAGTGAATCAAATGGAAGCAAATAGCTATGGAATGTAAATGAGTAATGACTTTCTGACTATCACTCCCATTAGTCTGTTTTCAATATAAAAAATACTACTTTCTACTGATGATTGGAAACTTAAATTAATTTTATAAACAATTTATGATCGTTTTTAGCAATTTTCTTTTAGAAAAGTGTAAGAAAGTCGCGTTTTTTTCAAATTTGTAAACTTACTCAAAGCTCAGTAATAATTAATGCAATATAAAAAAAAAGAATTTCCCAAACAAATTATTGTTTATAGAATAAATCTAGATAGTTACGATTTTTTCTGAAATTTCTGAATGTTGGTTATTGTATTGGTTGGTTCATTATTGTTTATAACTACCTTCTCCAAGAGTAACGCTGCAAAATTGTGTGTTCTTTTCTGAAATTTTCAACTTTTCTTTGACTTTTTAAGTAGGGGCAAATAATAAATATTTGGATGAGTCTAGTTGTCCTACAAAATTGGGGGGAGTTAAAAAGGGGATGGACTAGTCATTTCAATACGACTAACCAAACCTTTGGAAAATATTTGACTACTCATATCGAATTTCGGGAGGACGAGAAACTTCGTAAATATTAATATCAATTTAAACAGAAGGGCTCCGAGTAACTACTTCAAGGAAATTTGACGTAATATATTATATTACTAATTTTAACAAAATACACAAGAAAGAGATTGTTTAAAAATCATTCCCGCCATTGTTTATTAATTATTTTTCATAACTAGAAAGCCAAATCAAAGATAAAAATGTCAGAAAAAACGTAACTATATAATTATCTAAAAGAATATAGTTATAAACAATAATAATTTGTTGAATAATAATTGATTTATTTTCATCTCTCCCTGAAAAATGGTGAAAAGTTTAATATTTCAGAAAAAACCGCAACTTTCGAGCATTATTCGAAGACATTAATAAAAATAATAATAAATTCTATAAACAATTTATGTTTGTTAGTTTGAATTAATTATTACCTCGCTCTAAATGTAGAGTTGACAAAAATTGGGTGATTTCAGAACAAGCCGCAACTACCCTGCATTTCCATAGGAGAAGATAGTTTTTAACAATAATTATTTGTTTAAAATATAATTTTGGTTGAATTGAATTAATTTTTACCTTGCTTTTAGTAAAAGGTGGACAAAAAGTTGAATGTTTCAGAAGAAACGCAACATTCTATCATTATTTGAAAACAATTTCAATAACAATAATAATGAATTGTCTAAACAATTATATATAATATTTTATATCAATCACTACCTTACTATGATCGCAAAAAGGGAACCATTGCAAATTTTCAGAAAAAGCTGCAATTTTCTACCATTATTTCAAGAGAATATCATTATAAATTATAGAAGATTGTTTAAACAATCATTTTCGTCAAATTCCATTAACTCTTGCCTTGCTCCAATTGAAAAGTTGAAAATAAGTTGAAAAATGCGGAAATCCACGAATTTTTAATTCTAGTCTAAGAGAAAATAGCTAAGAACAATAATAAATTGTTTGAACAATTTATATAAATATATAATCCAGGATGAAGACAATCCGAACCTTTTTAAAGAAGATATTTCCAAAATAGTGCAAATCTCGATGTTTTTTTTAAATTTTCAATAATACGCAGAACAATCAATATTTCTTAACGTTCTTTAGCTCATTGAAAAATTTTAAATTATAATTTGTCTACAGACAAGATGTTTTCAAATTTTTTCAACTTTTTTGTTCCAAATTTAAATCTTTGCACTACGCTAGAAATTTTATTAAAATTTATATTTTAGTTTCATCCTGAGCTCATTTTATACATAATTCTGATAGTTTTTAACTTTTGTAAGAACAAAAATGTTGTTCTAATATAATTATATTTAGGAGAATCTAATTATCAAAAATGAGATAGACGCACCATTTTTACTGGTACACAGTTGAATAAAACAAAATTTTCTGGAAAAATTAGTAGAGCTTACAATTGTCATCTGATCTGAGAATTAAAAAATTAATAAAAGTTAAGTATGTTTCAAATAAATTTTTGCGAACCCATTTTTCAATTTTTGTATCAACTTTTTATTTAACAATACATTTGAAATAAGAATTTTTTTATCGCACCACGATCATTAGTGCGATTTTAGGTCCTCTCAAAGATACCTAAAATACACTCCAAGTCCCATAGAAGCCGGTCTGCTTTTGTGATTGGTAGGCCCATGCAGTTTCTGAGCGAGCAGAGTGAGAGCTGGTTGCGACCCTCGCTTCGGAAGGGCCGCAGTGCGCGAGTACTTAGTCGAGTATATTGCGCAATATTATGCATTCCAGTTGAAAACGGTTCAGGCGGCCCTGATTGTTTATGTTACGAGACTACCGATTTAGTAACAAGGCCAGTGCGAGGCAACCCCTGAAACTATTATTATATCGGACTTGCAGTGTAGCGATAAAAAAAGTGACTTAGGGTCCTTGTATCACAAAAGAACTATTTTTGATAAACAATCCATTTTTTTACAACTATTCATATTAATATAAAAAATCATAAAATCAATATGGACGCTCCTTGCTAAGAATTTTCAGTAGGTTACGTCAAGATTGAAAATACTTAGTTAACATTTTGAAAAAACAAACGAAGTAATTGGCAATGTTATAAAGAAATTTACTTTACGAATGCGTACATTAGCCATTTCACCCTCTAAATACTTTATTCCTCTAACAAAATTAATAAAAAAATTTAACAAAAATTGAATATTATGTACGATTTTTTAATACCTTATAACAAGTGCTGATTGTTACAATAAATTTATTGAAGAAACACAGATTTCTGTCAACATGCAACCGACAGATTTCGTTCTTTTAGAAAAATCAATTTCAAATTATTTTAAAAAATCTTCCGCTTATTATTATACTTAATGAACGAATAATAATTTTTCATTTTTTCAACAATTTTAAAAACAAATTCACTACTTGACTACTTGTAAACAACTAGATTATGTAATGAGATCGACCGCCTAATGACTCAGAAAGGTCATTACATATTAGGAAACTTCGACAGGAAACAATATTTGTTTTTTACTTGAATAAATTGTTTAATGATGATTCACTAACAAACAATAATTGTCTATTTTAAGAAAAATTTTATAAACAAATTCACATTTTGTGTCAGTGACTCAGAAAGGACTTTGTTTACCAGGAGACTTTATCAGACTATGATATTTTTTAATTAATAAAATAAATTTTATCAAAAAAATATAAATGCAGCTCATTATTAAAATAACATGAGAAAGGAATATGACCAAGTTATTTTGAGGTAATTCCGTTGAAAAACGAAATCTGTTGACTGAAAATTTGCTAGAATCTGTACTTAATATGAAATTTATTTAAATAATTAACCAATTATGTTATCTGATAAAGTCCCCCAATAAATAAAGTCCTTTCTGGATAACTGAATGTCAATTTTGTAAAATAACTATATACATTCGTTGAAAAGAAGTCAACTTGTGAATTTGTCCATAACATTTTTTATAATACAAATAATTATTGTTTGTTCATTAATTTGAATAAGGAAATTATTTCACCAAGTTACTGAAAGTTCATTTCGTTGAAAGATCGGAATTTCCTGATTAAAAATTGACAAAAATCTGCTTTTGTTTATCAATTTTATTTTGAAAAGTAACAAAAAATATATATGAAGAAAAAACTGAAAAGTGAAGTCTTCAGGTATTTTTATTCTTGAACTAGCAATTTTACTCATTTTTTTGTTAATAGATAGATGAATAAAATGGATAGTTCATAGAAAAAATTAAATGTCAACTTTGTTGTTAAAGAAAAATTAAAAAAAAAATGCAAATATTGGTTCGCAAAAATTTCTTCGAAATTTAGTTAACTTTTTTTTTAATTCTCATATCATGATGTCTTACCTAAATATAAGTAGTAACGAAAAAATGTGATCGTGTATACAAAAAAAATGAAAATTTTTATCTTTGGTATTGAATAATGAATTATTTCAAAAAAATGAAAAATCAAATCTTACAAATCTCTCTAAAATTAATTTAGCTTTTATTAAGAACACAATTCTGATCAAAATTGTAAGCTCGAGACTGATTTGTCGATAATAAATATAGAAATCATTTAAACAATAAAGGAAAATTCTCCTAATATGCAATGTGCAAATACCTAATTAGTCAATTAACTGAACAAATATCTGGATTATGATTATTATGCGTCACAAACCACTAATGAGATGTAAACATGTATGCTTTTCGTTGTTGACTTGCTCAAATAATTGCATTGTTATTCTAGTACCCCACGAAACGCTGATTGGATGAATATTGAATGGTGTACTCACAAATTCATAAAAATGTCAAATATTTGGACTTTTAAACCGTAAGAGTGAAATATTTCTTTAAAAATATTCGTATATTCGTACAGTGTGACACCTTATCTTTGTATGCAGGACTCGCTTGACTCTAACCTTTAGGAGCATTTTCCTTCACTTCAGGAATTATGAAAATCAACGTCAACTGTTTCAGAAAAGGTCAGATTCAAGCGAACAAGGAAAGAGATAAGAGCATTCCTCATGATGGAAACTAAAATTAACCTGAAATAAAAGAAACTCTCTTTAGTTTCAACAAAATTCTTTCATTAAAAAAATTAATGTTTTTTCACTCACTTTCAAGATACAACTTTGAAAATGGTATAAATTAAAGTAAACGCAGTAAATGTGAGTTGATCAACTTGATCCCGAAATTGGATCAAAATGATATGCAACGGTTTTGTACAGATTTCTGATTATTTATTTGATCATCAGATTGCGCATCAGAATGATCCGATTCTCAAGATCAATACGCCTGTTGGGTAGCTACGACAGTGCCATCAATTTGGAACTATTGGGAAGAAATTTGAATTTCGGTTCAATATTAACGACAAATCTTATAATGAAAAATTAATTTTGAACTGAAGATTAAAATTTTTGATTAAAATGAGTTGATATTCATAGAGTTCCTAAATGCTCAAGAATTTATGTTGAGCAAATGCTCCCGAGAATATGCTCAGGATTTGAGCTCGAACAGAGCATTTATAGAGCATTTAAGAGAATTTAAAGCATTCATTGCTTAAACAAAGATATATCATAATTAATACATATATTTTTACAAATGCATTCTAGAGTGAAATGAACATGTACTTTTTCTTTTAAATTACAGAACTGCTATTGGTCAGAAAATTTCAGAAAGTCAGGGAATGTCAGGAAAAACTTGGCAGAGTTAGGGAATTTTTGATAAATTAAAGTTGAAATTAATTTTATTGTTATGGTTAAAAATCGTAACTATTTGGTTGAAACTCAATCTGTTTTGGTTGAGGATTCAAACCATTTTGTAGGAAATCCACGTTTTTCGGTTGAATTCAACTATTCTTGGTAAAAAATTAAAATCCTTTTTGTGGTTGAAATATATCACGTTTTTCGTTCAGAATTTATCCTTTTTGGTAGAAAATTCAACTAATTAGTTGAAAGTGGAACTACTTTTTTTAAAATTTATTTATTCGGTTGATGATTCATCATTCCAGTTAAAATCTCCTTCCTTTGTTCAAAATTTAATTTTTTTGTTAACAACAATGTTTCCTAGATGATAATGAATTATTTTAACTGAAAATTTAACTCGTACATGTTTGGTTCAAAATTTATCTTCTTAAGTTGAAGATTCAAATTTTTGGTTTAAAATTCCTGTATTTTATTGAAAAATCAAATTTCGTGGGAGAATTTTTAATTTTTTTGGTGACTAATTCATCTTTTTGGTTGGAAATTCCTTAAAAAATTCAAATTTTTTTTTGAAAATTCATGCATTTTGTTAAAAAATTCATCTATTTTCTTAGAAAATTCATATGATCGTTTGAAAATTGATCTTTTTGGTTGAAAATTTGTTTTTTTTTCTTATTTAGAATTAATTTTTTTAACTGGGAATATAACTGTTCCATTTTTTGTCGATAATTTATCTTTTTTGATAAAAATGTAGTCTTCTTGGTTAAAAATTTACTGTAATTTGATTGAAAATTAATTTTTTTTACTGAAAATTTAAATAGGCATTCTACACATTTTTAGTTGAAAATTTATCTGTTTTAGGTTAAAATTCAACTATTTGTTGAAAATCCGTCTTTTTTGGTAGAAGAGTACTCTCATTAGTTGAAATTTTAGCTTTTTGGTTGAAAATTTAACAGTTTTGTTGACAATTTGTTTGTTTTTTGTTTGAAAATTTATATTACGAACTGAAAATTATCCTACTTTATTTTTGGTGGAAAATTTATCTTTTTAGTTTAAAATTCATGTATTTGGTTAAAAATTAATTTTTTTTAAATTGAAGATTCATCATTTTAGTTGAAAATTCACTTTAACTATTCCATTTCTTGTGACAAATTTACCTTTTTGGATAGAAATTTATTCTTTTTCGTTAAAAAATTATCTGTTTAGTAGAAGATTTAATGAATCTTTGTTTTAAAGAATTAATTTCCTCGGTTGAAAATAAAATTATTTGATTGGAAATTCGTTTTTTTTTTTGTTGATAGAGAAAGTTCATGTTTTGGGTTGAAAAATCCACTATTTGGTCAAAAATTCATATTTTTGGTTGGAAATTCATCATTGTGATTGAAAATTAATTTCTTTGATTTAAAATTTGTTTCTTTTTAGATGAAAATTAATTTTCTAACAGAAGATATAACTATTCCATTTTCGCTTGAAAATTCATATTTTTAGTT
>CAKNXH010000099.1:84909-111763 GCA_932178445.1 Andricus quercusramuli | reverse complement strand
TCTAAAATTAAAGAATTTTCAATTGCAAATCTTTATAATTGCAGAACTTCGAATTTTATATCCTTAAAATTCAACAGTTTTCAACTATGCCAATTAAGAAAAAAAAATTTTCAAGCTTCAAGTTTTACAATCGAAAAAGCTGTAATTTTGATTAATTTCATTAACAATTTTCTCAGTTTGGAAGATAAAGAATAAAAAAAACTTTCAAAACTACATCATTTCAAATTATACACGTTGAAATAAAAAACTCTTCAATTTCATACCTTCAAGATAGACTTATTTCAAAAAGGTAATCAAAATTTAATGATTTTAAACTATTAACATTTGAAACTAAACAATTCGGCGAATGTTCAATTGTAAACATCTTCAAAATGGACCAGTATCGAAAACGGAAGACACCGGTAAGCATCAGAATTCCAGAATATCTTTTAGGAACATCTTATTTCGATATAAAATCCCACATTAACTTATTAATTTTTTTCTTTGGTTCAAATTCCTCCTGGGATAAAATATTATATTTAAATGAAAGCTACAGATTACTGAAAGCCGATCAAAATTAGAATTGAAATCAAATTAAAATTGCATGGAAGCTCTTGTGAATTTTAGTAATCAATTTTAATATTTATTGTAATTTGCAATTATTATTGATATATTATGGTACTTTGAATTGAAGCATATATTTTAGTTTGATATTCAGGCAATTATAATTATTAGCTTATGTGCTGGTTCAGTAACAAAGAGCTAGATTTGATAAAAAATTTCCTGAAAACAAATTCATTGAATAAAAATTACCCAGTTCTTCAAAATAGCTGTTCATCGTATCGATTTGCAATCAATAATGGAAAAAATTAAGGCACTTCGAAACACAAGTAAATGAACCAACTAATCGATAAATATAACCGAATTCCTCTATGGGTCTCTTTAGGGTCATCAAACTCAAAAGAAGAATAATTATACGGAAATAAATTAGATTTAGACCAAACAAATTTGTACTAAAGTGAAAACATAATCACAAACAAGAGAATGTCCAAATCTACATTTTTTATATTGCGAAGAATAAAAGAGAGGCAAAAATCGAATTCGATTGCAAGTGCAATAGTGTGTGTATAGAAAGAAGAAAAAAATCGTAGATGAGTGTCAGGCTCACCTCTCCAACTAGCTTTTATCGGACATGTGATTGTCTGGTTCTGAATGAGGTATGCATTCAAGGTTGTTAGACTCGGGCTTTTCCGCAACGTGCCCTCGTCGTTTTTCCAAACGTATGTGATCGCTGTCTGCTCGTAGGATACTGAAACAAGGATCGTTATTTTTACTTAAAGTTGAATAGAAGAAATCTATTTAAATATCAAAAAGACTTTCAAAGCAATTGTAACTGGGAAGATATTGAGTCCTTCATCAAGAGGAAAAACATATCAAAAAGAGCCTTTGGTAGCATCTAGAGTTCCACTAGGGAAGGGCTCACTACTTTAGGTAGGTATTGACTGAAACGACCAGTGCTTGACAGTAATTTTTTAAATAATTTTTTTCTTTGGTTTGCAGGAATTCTGCAGACTGTACAAAGGGTTATGGCCGTTGCGGTCAGTCTATAGGTGGAGTTTTCGTGACTGACACTGTCCGCCATATAAGTCATGTCAGTCATATCAGTCATATCAGTCCTGTCCGTCATGTCTGTCATGTCAGTCATGTCAGTCATGTCAGTCATGTCAGTCATGTCAGTCATGTTAGTCATGTCCGTCATGTCAGTCATGTCAGCTACGTCAGACATGGAATGAATGTCAGTCATTCAGTCATTACAGTCGTGTCATTCTTGTCAGTCATGTCAGTTATGTCAGTCATGTCAGTCATGTCAGTACTATCAGTTGTCTCAGTCTCGTCTGTCATACCACCAATGTCAGTTATCTCTATCACGGCAGGAATGCCAGTCATGTCAGTCAAAGACTGACTTTGGGTGCGCCCTACTTTAGAGAGAGTCTGGACAACGTGGATCGAGCTGTGATTGTTGCTATAAAACCCGCGTGAATGGCAATCACGTATTGGTTAGAATTTAAATTCCGATCTGAAAATGCTGCATGCGACCCGATGAAGTGTCATGTTGGTCACATATTTACAGGCAAAATTGAAACTACCCGTCTGAAATTGCCGTGACTGCTGCATCTGGACAAATGAAAAATTCTATTTATAGACGGTTGTTCCGGCTCTCCATAGAAGGACACTAGTAGCGTCCATTAATGACGTAAAAAATTTAGGGGGGAGGATTAAGTCCTACCGAATTCTCACTAAGGGGGGGGAGGGGGGTCCAAAGCATTTGCAACTAAAGTTTCCTATTTCTAATTATTTGTTCAAAGTATGATAATTGGAACCTTTTTTGTCTGTAGAAGTTACTTTTTATAATACGATCACCATTGCATCACTGTTTCTTTTATTTGTTCTTTATCAAGGAATATTCCATATTACACACTTGCAGTAAATATAGAGTAGAGGAGGTAAATATTCTTCAAATCGCATATACGGGTAATTGTCAAATTGTAGGCAAATTTCAGCACCTACAGTGGCAATCGTATTATTATTAGGAATTAAATATTTCATAACGGAAATTGATCTTATCACATGTAAAAATTTTAAATCCAAAAGGGGCAGTTATAAAAATAAGAAATAATAATGAATCCATGCGCACGTGCATATAATCAGTCGTACGCTGTTCTATTGTACCGTACGGTAATGATGCGAGGTAAATGTTGAAGTTTAGCTTTTTTTAATGTTTATAAAAAAATAAATGATTTTGATTATAAAAAGTCACCTACTTATGAAAGAAAACACCGACAAGCAAGTAACGGAATGGTTTTCATCATTTTTTTTCACCCCGAAAATGGTTTTCAACGCACGTACGGGAATGACATTTTTGTTGTCAAGATGCACATTTCAGTTTTAATATCGGATTCACAAAAAAAGGAGTTAATATTTTAAGCTCAATTTTATAAAATCTTGTATCAAACGATATGCCTCATATTTTTATATTTATTACTCAACTGTAATTTCAATATTTTACTAGAAAAAGAGATGTACGGTAATGACGTCTGAAATGGCAAAAATTGAGGGACAGACTTCAAGGCTTTTACAATATTATTCGTTTGACTTAAAAAATGTGTATACATTAAATTTATGTTCATGTGAAGTTTACAAACTTGATGCTTAAAGCGTTTTTCAGGTTACTGTCTAAAAAAAAGGAAAAAATCAGTTTATCCTTGTGCAAAGTGAGGTTGGGACGCCGTACGGTAATGACGTTTCAGGTGTTCTTATGTTAAATTAAAGTAAATAGGAACGGAAATGAAAAAAAATATCTGACCATTTTATAAAGGATGATAATAAGTGTTTATTAAAATTAAAAAAAAAATCAGCACGAGTTTCTAGGTTAATGTTATATTACTGAGACTTCAAGTCTGCCTCCAATTTGACAATTACCCATACACTCTTCATGAAATCTCTTGATATCCGTTAGAATCTTCATGATCCTCTGAAATCTCGTGAAAGCTTTTGAAAATTTGGTATATTCCTAAAAAAATTTAAATGATGCGAATATTCCTAAAAAAACATCGAATCCCATGGATATCGTACATAATGTTTCGAAATCTCTTCGAACCGATTGAGCTCCCTGGAAATCCTTTGAAATTCTGTAATAACAGTGGAAATTCCTTAAAATTAATCGAGATTCTCTGAACTCTTTTAATATACTTAAAGTTGCTGGAAATCTATGAAATTCCATAAAAATCCTTCAAAATATTTTTAAATCAGTCAAAATACTCGAAATTGCGAGAAAAATTTGATAATATCACGAGTTAGTTTGAAATCCCATTAAAATTAATTGAAATATTCAAAATCCATACAAATTCTTTGCAATTACTTGAAATCCTTTACATTATTTGGAAATCCTTTGAAATGCTGTTAAATCTTTTGAATTCTTACGCAATCCTCTAGAATCTCTTAAAATACGTTAAAATTCCCTTTCAATTCAAATTCAAAATACCCTTTCAATTCCTTTACATCTTTAAAATCCCATGGAAATTTCTTCAAATCCTTGAAAATTCGTGAAATTTTTCAAAATATTGCGAGATCCCTTGAAATCTCTTTTTTCCCCTTCAAAATTCATCGAAATTCTTAAAATCCTTCGGAATCTTTGCGAATATCTTGAAATCACTTGAAATCACATATATTAAAATCCATTGAACGTTTTTTCCTTTATATCCATGGATATACTTCGAAATTCCGTTAAATCATCAAAACCTCCTGAAACCTTTGAAATCCCTTCAAAATTTATTGACATTTTCAAAATCCATGGGAATCTTTCCGCATCTCTTGAAATCCCTTAAAATATATTAAACTCCATTAAAATATTTTGAAGGCCATGCCAATTTTTCGAAACACCTTAAAATCCTTAATAATATTTGAAAATCCTTCGAAATTCTTTCAAATCTTTCGAAATCTTACAAAATCCTCTAAAATCCTTAGGTATACTTGGTAATGTTCTAAAGAGCTCTTAAAATCCTTTGAAACCTCATGAAATCATCAAAACCTCTTCAAATCTCTTAAAATATGGTAAGAATCATTACAATTTTCTTGATTCTCATAAAATTCCCTTGAGATCTTTTTACATTTGTAAAATCCCATGAAAATTCTATAAAATCTCTTAAAATATTACGAGATATTACGAGATTCTAGAAAATCTGTGAAATCCCTTTAAAATGCATTTGAATCCTTCAAATCCGTGGGAATTGTTCCAAGTTTCCAAAATCCCTACGGATATGTAAAAAATTTCAAAATCTTTCAAATCCATCGAAATTCCTCGAAAATCCTTGAAGTCCTTATTATATTGAGAAATGCCTTGAAATTCTATAAAATCTTTTCATATCTTACCATATCCTCTAAAATCCGTAGGTATACTTTGAAATATTTTGAAATCTCTTAAAATCCTTTGAAATCTTGTGAAATCATCAAAACTGTTTTATATCTCTCAAAATCCGTTGAAATTCCGTGAAGTAATTCGAAATATTACAAGATCCCAAGAAATTTTTGAAATCTCTTTGAAATTCATTGAAATCTTCTAAATACATAAGAATCGTTCCGAATTTCTTCAAATTTCTTGAAAAATATATCAAAATTTTTCAAAATCTTTCAAAAGCCATTGAAATACCTCAAAAATTCTTGAAAATTTTTATTATAATCAGAAAATCTCTGAAATTCTGGTAAATCTTTTGAACTCTTTCGAAATCCTCTGAAATCCGTAGTTATAATTTTGAATGTTTTGAAGTCTCTGAAAATCCCTTGATATCCCGTTGCATCATCAAAACCCTTTAAAATTTCTTAAAATCTATTAAAATTCCTTAAAATTTTTCCATATCGCTTTAAATCCCCCTAGATCCTTAAAATCTCATTAAAATTTCTTGAATTCTATGAAATATTTTTAAGTATTGAGAGATTCCTTAACATTCCTCAGAAATTCTGATTATTTTTTTGAAATCTTACGAAATCCTCTAAAGTGTATAGATATACTTTGGAATATTTTTCAGCTTTGATGGATTTATTATTTTCTTTACAATTTTCATTTTGCTTTTTTTCTTTTACTTTTCAGTATTTTTACTTAATCTTATACTTCAATATTATAAGAAAATTTTACTCAAAAATATAGGTGTCTGTCGTACTACAATTTTATACTCCTGAAAGCGTACACTCTGAATATTTTTTTTATATTGTGATTAGTTATTTATGTTCACTGAACATCAGCTGCTAAAATGGAACACCATAATAAATTCACCCTATTCTACTCTCTCTTATATCAATTATTCATTGCAGTTGGCTGTGAAATTTTGTATGACCTCAGCTCCTGTAATAAAAAAATACTGCCTCTTTTTTTCCGGGGCAGACTAGAATACCGAGTTAGGCTTCCATTTCAGATCTCAATACTCTATTTTATATTCCCTGCTCGAAGCTGTTAAGAGAGGATTGCATATCTTTCTAAATTTTTTACATTAACACACCTATATACATTTATTTCCAAATTTTTCTTTGCACTGCCTGCAATCTCTGAGGAACATTTCATCTATTTTGCAAAAGCCGAGAGACGCTTGCAGAATATTGAATGCCTTTTAGATCGTATGTCATCTGTAAGGAATATTAATAAGCTTGATAATCTCTCAATTCTTCGCTATTCCCTGTTCCCGGCCCTCCGCTATGTGATTTACAATGAGGCTGCAAGTTTTTTTTCTTCACTTTTGAATTATTGTAACTTTTGAAGTGTTTAAAATAGGTCGAGATGCTTTTATTGTATAAGAAAGATTTTAAAAGAGAATAATATTTCTGTCATAATATTATTAGGGTCTTTTTGACTTTTGAGCTCCTCCCCCTTTCCTCTGACTCTCACCTTTCATACCTGACGTTTGATCTCTGATATTTGACCTCCTCAACGTTAAAATCTGACATTTGGCCTCTAAAATTTGATCCCCGGCCTATGGCCCTTTATATTTCACATTTATTTTCCTTTTCTTTTCATCAGCTATTTTTCAAAAGTCATCTTTTGACCATTGGGCTTGAGCTCCTCCACCTTTCTTCTGACTCTGACTTTTCATACGCGACATTTAATTTGATTTGAAATGTGCAAAATAGATGAGTTGAGTTTTTTGAATTTTTACTTAAGAGGGGGAGAAGTGAAAAAAGTGTTCAAAATAACGCGACGTAGTTTTTTAACCTTTGATTTCTGATATTTTACCCCTCACCTTTGACCTTCGTCATTTGGCATCTAATGTTTCACCTCCGATCTACGACCCCCCATATTTCAGATATGACTTTTGACCTTTTAGGTCCTCTTTCTTTCTTCTGAACTCAGGCTAATCTCTTCTCGGACTTTTTTTTTTTAATGAATAGAATACTTACTGCTTTCGATAGCGAATGAACATAAGGGGTCATCGAAAGGGAAAATGTTGAGTCGACCCTGGCAGGATAGGATTAGATGCCGCCTGAAAGATAATTTTCAAATTAGTGATACGGTTAAAGTGAATAATGGTTTTGTTTATCATCACGGTCACAGTGAATTCAAAATGGATTTTCTTTTGTGGGCGTTTTGGGGCAAGTGTGTAATTTTCTACAATTTATTTGACGATATGTTTACTAGGTGGAAAAAAGTGAAATATTTGGTATGCAAAACCAATGTGGCTTTGTGAACTGCGGGCGGAAATCAATTCAGGTCGCTCAGTTAACTGAACATGCCACTTCCAGTTGTTGGCTGACCAAAACTTTCCCTATCTACTGTATACTTGAATGTGTAATGGCGATTCTTATCCAGAGTCTTAAAATATTTTTTTACCACTTATGAACGGTTTCCAATTATTTGTTATGAATGATACCGAATATAGATTAGAACTTGATTTAAATTTAATTTTGCGACAAAAATTCGATACTTGAATGTTAAGAAATATCTCTTGGAGTAAGAGTCTAAAGCGACCACTCTGCCGTTTAAGTATATTGTTTGGAATTATTTCAAATTCACTTGAACTGCTTTGTATATTTTAGAGTTCTGAGAATTCTTCTGAATTCTTTTGAATTGCTTGGAACTTTTTCAAACTCTTTTAAATTCTTTTCACTTTCTTAGAATATTCTAAACTTCTTTAAATTGCATAAATTATCGAAATTTCTTGAATTCCGGTATATTCTCTGAATTCTTTGAATTATTTTAGAGTCCTTGGAATTCCCATAATTAATTTACTTCATAGAATCCCCTGAATTTGTAGAATTCCTGAATGCGTAGAATTCCTGAAAGCGTAGAATTCCTGAATGCGTAGAATTCCTGAATTTGTGGAGTTCAGGGAATTCAAAAAGTGCATGATATTCCAGGAATTCAAGGAATTCAAGATATTCAAGAAATATAGGGATTTAAGAAATATAGGGATTTAAGAGAATTTAGACAATTCAGAAAATTCAAGGAATGCAGGGCATTTGAGGAATTCAAGAATTTCAGTGAATAGGGAGAATTTCAGGATTTCAGTCATTTCAAGAATTTCAGACAATTCAGAGAACACCCCAAATGATTAAGTATATTATTTATAATTATTTTTAATTTGCATGAATTCCTTCAAACTTTTTTGAGTTCATAAAATTCAATAAAGTGCTTGGAATTCTTTCGAACTCTTTCAAATTCTTGTAATTTTCTTCAAATATTCTGTATTCTCTTAAATTCCATCAGTTGTCCAAATTCCTCAAATTCTGGTCAATTCTATGAATTACTTGATATCGCAAAATTTCCTTAATATATCGAATTCCCGAGTTTGTGGAAATCAGGGAATTGAAGGATTTTAGATAATTCAAGGATTCTCAGGTAATTCAAGAATTTCAGTAAATTTGAAGAATTTTAGGGAATTTGCACAATTTCAGGAAACTTTAAGAATTTCCGGAAATTTCAAGATCTCCAAAAAGTCAGAAAATTCAAGAATTTCAAAAAATTTAAGGATTTCCGTGAATTCGTGGAATCGAGGAAATTCAAGGGATTCAGGGATTTTAAGAAATATAGAGAATTCAAATAATTCCAGGAATTCAGAGAATTGAAGGAATTTTGAGAATTCAAGGAATTCAGATAATTCAAGAAATTCAGAGAATTCAAGGAACTCAGATAATTTAATAATTCAGATTATTCAAGGAATTCAGAGAAATCAAGAAATTCAGATAAATCAAGGAATTCAGATAATTTAAGTAATTCGCATAATTCAAACAATTCAAATAATTCCAGGATTTCATATAATTCAATAAATTTAGATCACTTAATAAATTCACATAATTCAATAATTTTAGAAAATTCAATGAGTTCAGAGAATTAGATTGATTTAGAGAATTCAAGGAATTCAAGAATGTCATGGAATTTCCAGAAAGTAAAGAGGAGTCAAGAGCATTCAAAAGCCTTCAAAAGCATTCCAAGTATATCAAAAGAATTCAAAAGAATACCGAGAATGCAAATAATACTTTTGAAATGATTAGAATGCTTTATACTCTTTCAAATTCTTCTTAATTATTTTCATTTTCTCATAATATTCTGAATTAGTATATTTCCTGAATTAGTAGAATGCTTAAATTAGCCAAATTCCTGAATTCTCAGAATTCCCAAATTCATGAATTTCTGAATTCGTGGAATTAAATAATTTGCGGAATTCGCTGAATTCATTGTATCACTAGAATTCTGGGAATTTAAGGAATGCAGGTTATTCAAGGAATTCAAGAAATACAGGGATTTCCGAGAATTCAGTGAATGCAGGTAATTGGGAAATTTTAAGAATTCAGAAAACTCAGAAAATTCAGAGAATTCAAGAAATTCAAGGAATTCAAGGAATTGGGGGAATTCAACGACATCAGGGAATTTAAGGAATTTAGTGAACTCAGTTAATGCAATGCATTCAACAAATTCTGAAAATTCAGGGAATTGGAGAAATTAAAGAATTTGAGGAAAATCAAGAGATTCAGAGAATTCAGGGATTGGGTCATGCCAACACCCTGACAAGACACATTGCGGTGAGTGGCATTTGTAGCAAGCCAGATTTGCAGTAAATCATATTTCAGCATCTCTTATTTGGACAAATTTGAAGTTGAGAAAAAAATTACAAAAGTGCATGAAGGCAACCCTTCGCAAAAATAATGCATTTTTCACCCCCAACCTTTTTTAAGGTGCCGTGGGGAAAGGGGGGGCATCGCTGTGATTGGTCACAGAAATAATTCAAGTCTCCTCCTACTTTTTGCTAATTTTTTTGTGGACGAAGCGTTTTTTTCGAACTTTCGTGAAATTCAGAGAATTCAAGAAATTCAGTTTATTTAAAGAATCTAGAGAATATGGTTACTTCAAGGATGTTAGGAAAATTGTATAGAATCTGAAAGACCTTAAAATCATTCCAAGCAATTCAGAAAAATTCCAAAGAATATAGAAAATACAAAAAAATCAAAAAAATTCAAAGGTGCTTAAGTTCAGATGAGAAATTCAAAAGAAATTTGGAATCATCAATTATTATATTAAATCTTGTTGGTACCGCATCAGATAGTTGACGGTGCCATTGCGATAGATCCGCAGGGCAAAGTGGACCGGTATGAGGGGATCCTTGAAGTCTCCGTGCATGATGAAGTACGTGTCTGGGAGCCAAATGTCGTTGTGGTGGTGGATTGCGTTCAGAAATTCGTAACGTGATCTGTTACTGTAACGCAATCGTGGATCGTACCACTGCTGCTGCAGGAGAAATTCCACCTCGTATTTCTGTAAGCAAACAGAAAGAAATTGATGAAACATATGTACCCTGCAAACATCGAGAATACCAATTTCTTACAAACTTCAAAGCTAGGTAGATGGAATTTTATTCTAAAGTTAAATTGTTTGCACTCAAAGTAAAGTGAAGGTTTCAGTCCTTGTATCGCTGCTCAAAGAAAACAAAGAACTTCCAAAGTTGTTATGCTTATAATTGAATTTTGAATTCTACGAGTCCAGAAGACAAGGAAGTGATTCTTTGCTCTCTGCTTAAGGGCGTACAGGGTAACATTTTCGATTTACTTTGCATTTTATTATTCTAAACTCTTCTCCAAGATTTCTTTTACTGAATCTCATTTCAAAATCTTGAAAAAATTGAAAAATAAAGGCAAATTTATATATCATCAAGTGATTACATTCCGACCTTCCCATAAAATTAAACCGCTTTTTCTCGTATTACGTTTTTTTAACGATCCTTGTTGCAAAATTTTATACAAAAAAGTACCAAAAAGTGAAACAATTTTTACAGCATATAAAAATAATGTCAATACATTACAAAACTTAAAGAAATATAATTTCATATCGAAAATGAAGAGAACCATGCTTTTCTTTCAATACAACTTGCTCTCTGAGTGAACCAAAATGACACAAAAGTGCAACTATTGTCTGTTATTCGGACGAATCTGGTACTTTTGCTAAATTTTTGTATTTGATTTTAGTTTTCACTTGCTAAAAGAATTTTAGAAGAAGCACAGCTACAATAATCTACAGAAATATACAGGTTTTCTAGTCAAACAGTTGTTCTTTTTCAGCCTAGGATGAAAAAAATATTTAGAATATTGCGAAGAGATAATTTTATATGAAGACGTGTAAGTAATCGTTATTAGAAAAAAGCTTCATGTTCAAAATTCAAACAAATGGTAGAATACCATTCCTTTACAGTTTTATCACGGAAGTTTTTTTATAATATTTATCATTTGCACATCTTGAAAAACCTGCAAATTCCAATAGATTCTAGGTTGTGAATTCTTCTAGTTGTACTTTTTGTGTGAATTTCTGACTAAATTCCTGTTTTATCTATGATTTATTATAATAGGAAAGATCTTGCCAACTACGTAATATTTTTTTCAATTTGTAAATTTCTTCAATAAGCTATAAGAATTCATACCATTCTTAACACAGTTTTTCAACGTTAAAAAAATATGTCAAAAATGTGGTTTTCTGTAACGCCTAGTAGGCTTTTACAACTAAGTAAAATAATATTTATTAGGGAAAAGTTACAAAAACTTTTGAATGTTGTAGAAAAGTTAGAAATGTTGTAGTTTCGTGTGACATTTTTTTTTCAAGAGGGCTCCCGTTAAAAATTTTAGAATAATAAATATAGTAACGAAATTTGTAAACAAATACGTTAAAAATATTACGTAAAAAGGTACCTTAATTGCACAATTAAACGATCCGATTTCTAAACGGGAAATTTGTCATGTTAAAAAACAAAGAAATTATTCATTTTTTAAATCAGTTTTCACATTCTCCAAGAAAAATGTCTACCATTTCTACCATTTTTAACTTTTTTCGCGGATTATGGTTTAAAATTCAACTATTCACTTGGAAATTATCTTTTTTGTTGAAAATTATTATTTACAAGCGGAAAATTCAACTTCTTTTGTAGAAAACATGCCTTTTTGGCTTAACAATTTATCGATTGGGTTGAATTCTTTTTCTTGGCTAAACAATCTTCCTTGGTTTATAATTCAACTGTATTTTATTGGAAATGAGTAGATATTATGGTTGAATTTTCAGCTTCTATATTTCTCATTGAAAATAATTTGTTTTTATTAAAAAAATCAACTACTCGGTGGAAGTCGGAACTACTTTATCTAAATTTTTTTGGTTTTAAGATTCGATATTTTAGTTGAGAATTCATTTCATTCGATAGATTTTTTTTCATTGGTTATATTTAATTTCAAAGTTAAATTGTTTGTCTGCTCTGCGTTTTATTATTTCACAATCTTTTATAATTTTTAAAACAAAATTTCATTTTTCAATTTTAAAAAGTGCGGAAAATACAGGTAAATTTAAATTTTATCAAGTGATTACATTTTAGGTATCTACAAACTTTAAACGCCTTTTTCTCGTAAATCATTTTTTACGATAGCCGCGATGAATAACAATTGGATGCTTCGATTTACTTAAAATTTGAAGGTATTATACAAAAAACGTTTTTTCGTCACACTGACCGACGACCAGATTATTTATTGCTCATAAAGTGAGTAAATTTGTCACTAAATTGTGAATTATTTGTTATTGCCATAACGCAAGATTTTCTATACTTTCAATAAACATATCAATTTTTCCAATATAAATGATATTTCAAAAGATTTGAAGGGATTTCCAAAAATTAAAAAAATGTACAGTCATTTCAAAGGATATCAAGGAATGATAAGGTATTTAAAAAGACTATAAGTATCTCAAACAATTATGGAATTTTTACGAGATTTAAAAAGATTCTAAAATATTTGAGAGCAATACAAAAGTTTTAGTGTATTTCAAACATTTCACAAGATTTTGAGGGACTTCAAGGAGGTTAATCAGATTTTCTAAATCTTACAATGTCTTGAGAAACACCCAAGGATTCGCACGAAATTTTGATGGTTTTGAGGCGTTTTAAAGAATTAGGAACGGGTTTTGCGGATTACAGAGGGTTTTGAGGAATTTCAAGGAATTTCAAATAATTTCGAGAAATTCGAAGAGATTTTCAAATATTTAGAATGAAGTCATGTGGATCCCAAAGATTTTAATAGATGCCGAATATTTTAGCCAATTTTAAAGGATATCAGGACATTTTAATGGCATTTCGAAGTTGTTAAGGGATTTCATAGAATTTCAAAAGATTAGAAAATTTTTCGAAGTATTTTAAAGTAGTTTTAAGGATTTATTAGATTTGAAGGGGTTATAATATTTGTATGGGAAGTCGAAGGGGTTTGAGAGATTTCAAACGATTCAAACGTATGAGTATATTCACGGATTTCAGAGGATTTCGTAAGGTTTCAAAAGATTTAACAAAACTTAAAAGAATTCTTGAATATTATTAAGGGTTTTCAGAGATTTCTAGCACTTCTGATACTTTTTTCGAGTACTTCTTTCAAGCACTTTCAATGTCCTTCGAAAAATTCGGAAAGTTCCGCACAAATTTTAAATATTTCAATAAATTTAAAAGGAATTTCAAAGATTGCAAAGGAATATCATAATATTTTGAAACATTCCACGAAGGTTTGAGGATTTTTACAGATTTTCCGAGATCTTAAGGGGTTTTCACTTATCATAATATATTTTGACGAATTTTTGTGGGATTTAAAAGACTTTTATAGTTAACTCTTCGACTCTATATTTATTAGTCATAAGTAATATGAAATATTTCTCAATAAAGAAAAAATAAATCAAAATAATATGCGTACACGAGGTCTGTCTGGCAAGTATCCAACCTTACGGTTTATCAGTAGTAAGAGTTAATTTTGTTCAATTGCGATGACATCGGCTTCCAATCACTCCCCTTTGGAAGACATAACCTTCTTCCAGCGATCCTCCCACTTTCGGAAGCACTCCCTAAAGTCACATTTTGCAATAGCTAACAGGTGCTTCGTCGCATTCTATTTTGTTTCCTCTACCTCTTGGAATCATTTTCCTTTTATAGGATACTTCAATTTGGGAAACAGCCTGAAATTATAGGGAGTAAGGTCAGGACTCTATGGGGGCTGCCAAAGTTGTTTAAGACAGTGTGTCGCCAGAAATTGCCGAATAAGCTGCGGTGACTGGACCACTTTTTCACAAATCAGGCCTTTTTCTTCTTAGTGCATCACGTAGTTGCTTAAGAACTTCTTGATAAATAACTGTTTTTGATAATAGCAAAACTAGATACAAATTTTGAGCACAAGGTGGTAAAGATTCCAGATAGACCTCGTAATTGTATAAAAAGTCATTTCAGCAGCCAAAACAGAATTGAATTAGCATAATTAAAAAAAAAATAATTAGAAAGAGAACCTTTCTGCCCCCCCCCCCTCCCAAAAAAAGTCTTGCGTAATTAACTGACGCACCTTTAAGATGTTCTACTTCCTTTCTATTGTTTTATTTGCAAACTGAGTGAAGTTTGAATAGGAAAAGGTTAAATATTGAGTGGTCACGTATTAACACTCGAAAATTAGAGCCTCGAAAACTTAACAAAAACTCGATTAATAACAGAACTACCCAGCTGTCAGAATGATAAAATAGATACATTTCCTTTCCTGCTGTGTTATAGTCGTTATCCAGTAAGAACAACATTATTGCATTATGAGTGCATGCTCTAGTGCCCACATATTCTGAAGTGAAATTCGTAATGAGGTTAATTCAGCTAAAAGTTGATAGCTTACAAAGAACCTTTTAGAGAATTATCACCGTTGATGAAATTATATTACGTTAAAAAAAAATACAATCAAGATTCGTGGTAGTGATTTGCCGCCGAGTAAAGAAAACGCAATATATATATTTTCTCGAAAAAACTTCAGTTATCTATATCCCAGCAGATTCTACACCGATTTGCGTCAAACCTTTTGAAATCCATAAAAAGAGCAACAAACATATATTTGGTGACATATTTGGTGAAATGGAATTAAAAGATTTATAAGACATAACAAATGTATTATTTTTAGCACTTAGACACACCTACTGCCTATTAAGGGGTGTGAGGGGAAGAAGGCGAGGGCAAGTAGTAAAAGTTAGGAGGAATTACGGAAGGGAAAGAAAGGAAAAAGCGGGGAAAAAAGGGAATAGGGAAAGAATCGAAGTTAGGAGAAATGAGGGGAGGCGAAATAGGAGGAACGAATGAAAGCAGGGATGAGTGAGGGGAGGAGAGGTAGAAAAAATAAGGAGAGGGGGCATATGAAATTGTGGACAGGGAAAGTAGGTAGAGAGTAGGTGAGAGGAAAAGTAGAGGAAATTATGGGAAAAGTGGGAGAAGTTGGAGGGGTATATGTTGATGCGTGCGAGTAGGACAGAAGGGAGGAGGTGTGAAAAAGTATGGAAGGAAAGTGTTGAGGTATAGTAAGGAAAGTAAAGGAAAGTAGAGTAGGGGGAAGCGGGGGAAGTAAGGAGAAGAATAGCAGAGTGTAGAAGTGGGAAGAAGGGAATTATGAGAAAGAGAAAGTAGGGGAATTGAGGGAAGGTAGGGAAAGTGTAGTAGTAGATGTAGAGGAAGGAAGGAAAAAAAGAGTATGGGAATGAGGGGCGGGGAATTAGAAGGAATGATGGAAAGAAAGGAAGAAGTAATAGGGTAGTGAGGGTGATTAGGTAGGGAGCGGTATTGTTTAAGAAGTAGGGAAGGTAGGCTAGTGAATAGCAGAGGTCTGATAGTAGGGTGTAGTAGTGAGAAAAGGTGAATGATGCAAGAACAGAGAAAGTAGGAAAAAAACGAATGGAAGGTGGGGTGAGTCACGGAAAATGAGTGGAAAGGAAGTGAGGATGAGGATAGGAGAAAAAGTATAAGACATAAGCGGAAGCATGGAATATAAAGAAAAGTAGAAGAAGTTGAGGGGAATGTCGGGATGTGAAGCGAGGTGAAAGGAAGGAGGGGAAGAAGCATAAAGAAGGAAACATCAGCAAAAGGAACATCATCGGAGGGAAAAAAGCAAATGTAAGGGTAGTTAGAAAAGAGGAAGTAAAAATCGAAAAAATATGAGACCGAGGGAAGGATAAGTGGAGGAAATGATGAAAGGAGACAGAGGGACAGTAGAATGGAAAAGTGAGAAGAGGGGAATTATTGGGAGGAGAGGAAGAGTAGGGGTAAGGAAAATGTGAAAAGTAATGGAATATGGGTAGATTGGAAATGAGGCAAAGCGCGGGAGGACTAATGAAGGACATGATGGGAAATTGAGGAAATGAGAAAATTTCGAAAGGAAAGACGGAATAAGAAGCGAGGCAAAAGGAGGCAGGGAAAGTGAGAGCAAGGTTTGGAAATGAAAGGAGGGGTAGTAGTTGAAATAAGGGGGAGTGTGGAAATTGAGGATAGTAGAAGTCAAGGAAATAAGGAGAGGACAAGTATGGTTATGAGGGGAGGGGAAGTAGTGAAAATGAGGGAAAGAGAGGAAGGAGTAGCAGGGTGGTGAGGGTGAGTAAAGCAGGAGGAGGGATTGATGAGAAAGTATGGAGGAAAGGGCTAGAGGGATTGTGGAAGAAGGGAAGGAAAGTGGAGATGGGATAATTATTGTAAGAAACGGGAAGTATAATAGTGCGGGGAAGTAGTAAGAGGGGATTAATAGGTAGTGACAGGAATTATGGGAGGGAATTTATGGTGAATTCATATTTGAACTACTTGAATAACGTCTTAATAGGCTACGAAACTCTTTTTTGGAGGATCGCGGCATCTACTTCTACTAATTTTCATTAACTAGTCATATTTACAGCCCTATTAAATAGTTCTATTACTCTGACATGAGTATTTGATTTAAAAGACATTTTTATTGAAAAAGAATTTACATTTAGCAACAAAAATGTAAAAAGTTATCAGTATAAACAAAATGTTTGTGAAATTGAAGTTTGCCAAGTAATTCTAGAAAATATATATTTCTTAATGGATTGAAAAAATTACAGTTACTTTTGTTGATAATAATATTTCCTTCCATAATAACTTTCTAAATTTAATTTGAGAAATGTATAAATATCTTTCAGGATTACTGGGCAAACTTTGATTTCACAAACTATATTAATTGTACTGATTAAAATATATAAACTATCTTATGCACAAATTTTCTTATGTAACATATTTTATTATTAATATGCCCCCCTCCAAATTTACTTAACCAACTGGGTTGAAAAAATTCATGTAGTTGAACTGTGCAGATTTTTTGCATCGGAGATGTTTTTCGTAGGACTTCATGTTTTTTCGTAAACAAAAATATAACTAATTCACTAAATTTTGAAAATAAAAAAAAATCATATTTATAATTTATGTTACGCATTGATTCATTTAATTTAACTGATCTATTTTCAATTTCAATTCAATGATATCATATTATTTAATTAAAATTTAGATTGGATTTTTGGGTTTTATTTAAAATGCAAAGGGTGGCTATGTTCACCAAACTGATCGGATATTTTATTTTCTATAAGATTTTGTAGAAATATATTGTATTTTGTTGAACCTTCTTTGTTATTATTATAACGGAATAATGATTGAAGAATAGATAATTCTACTTTTTTTATTTCAAAATTATTCAATATATTGAAAATTCCTGCAATTTTTGTTGATAATATGTTGTGAAAGTTTTCTACGATCGAAATTAATTAATTTCAACCCCTCTCCCGCATCCATTATATCTTGCCAATGAAAATTTTTTAAGATATGACTTCGGGGAGCATTTCTGTAGATTCGAGAGCTTTTCTTTCGATTTATTGCGTCGAATGCGGTTAAAATGCGGACACTGCTCCATCTTTTTAAGCCCTGTTATCGCTGGATTATACGCTAACTCTCCGACCTCACGTGCCCAGATTGCCCACATTTTGCAAATTAGCTTATCTGCAATGACGTGTCTGTCGCGAGCATTCAGTGAGATTCACTTCGCAGGGGTAGAAGCCTTCCCATGTACTCAATTTCTACATGAAGTTCACTTTTTTTTTCTTCACACATTATTAATTTTTTTGTAATATGTTCTTTCTTTTTTGCGCAGTGCGGAAAAGTTACTTGTGCACAGTTGCGCATGCGCTCTTTGGTGAAAATTAATTTTTGCAACAGGTGAATGAAAATGGCGAAATTTCGTGGTTGTAAAGTGTGCGCAAAGAATCTGGCACATATAACTGAGTAAATGAATTTTAAGAAAACAATGTGGGATAAGTAATTTGGGAAGAAATATTTATAACAAAATATATCAAGGAACTCTTTTCTATAAAGTACCGTATGCAAAATTTAAAAATTAATGTAGTTGTAATCAACTATTCGGTTAAAAAATTATCGTTATTGTTTGTAAATATTCATATTATCGGGTTGAAAACTTAACTGTTTTATAAAAAAGTCATACTTTGCCTCAAAATTTAATAATGAACCGATTGATACCAAATTTTGCCGAATTTTCGATATTCTGTGAAGTTTTCAAAATTTTAACACATATTTCATCTCTGAATTCTTTATTTTTAAACTAAATATCTACAATTTCAGAAATTCAAGACACTGAACATTTCTAAAGAGGTAATGATAATCTGTTCCTACTGACTTCTCGTTGGAATTTTGTGCCAATCGGTTCGATAATGAATTTTCAAACAAAAAAGACGTTTTTTATAAAAGCTTCATTTTCAACCCAAAAATATAAATTTATGCAGAAAAAGTCAGTTTTCAATCGAATAATTGAACTATTTTACCGAATCGTTGATTTTTCAAGCCAAAAAGATGAATTATCAACAAAACATGTAGATAGTTGATATTCCAACCAAAAAATATTTTGATGTTGAATAAAAAAAGTTGAATTCAGCCACAAAGTTCCATTTTTAGCCGAAAAATATGAAACTTCTACCAGAAGAGATGAATTCGCAAACCAACCCAAGACGACTTGTCAATAAAAAAGTTAAATTTTCGAACAAGAAAGATTTTTTAGTCGAGGAATAAATTTAACCAAACTGTTAAATTTTACAGCAAAAAGACAAATTTTCTATACAGCGGAGTAACGTTTCAACCCAAAATATAAATTTTCAACAGAAAAGTTCATTTTCAACTAGGTGGTTGAATTTTTCACCAAGTTGTTGAATTTTTTAGATAAAAAGACCAATTCTCAACTGAAAATGTAATGGTTGATATTTCAAACAGAAATGATTCTAATTTTGAATAAAAAACAGTGAAATTCAACTGAAAAAGACTAGTTTCCAATAAAAGAATTAAATTTTCAACCCGAGAATGTGAATTTTGAATCAGGTATCGAGATTTGGTGGGGGAAATCCAAGATGGCTGCAGGCCGAGGGCCAAATAATAATAACAATTGCATGGAAGAAAACTTTATTTTTTTAATATCTTAGAAAATGATTATTTTCTAACATGAAATTTGGTATCGATTTCATTATTCAATTGAGTAGCTTTTGAAAATGAAAATAATATCCATATAAATTTATGGTGAAGAAAGCCGACTAACAACTAATGGTGCTGATAGCTCGACCGTGTTGGATCGTACTACGAAAATGCACTGTCGGTAAAAGTAGGTCTTAGCGGGAATTTCAAATTTAGATAAAAAAATTTCTTTTTTTGTTGTTTATTGGCACGTCCGAATGACTTGTGCACGCAACAGTATCAACAGTATCAACAGCATCTCGGAAAAGGAAAAGTGTGCAAGTGATAAAAGCTTCTTATCACTTGTTCACTTCTTCTGTTCCAGGACCACATTTTCTAAGAAAATTCTAAGCAAATTTTTTCCAAATCAAATTCAAGGGCATTTTTGATTCAAATGTGAAATTTCCATCAAGACAGATGCGAATTTTACGAACAGTGCATTGTCGTAGTACGATCTAGTACGGCCTAGCTATCAGCGCCATCAGCTGTGGCTTCCTTCACACTTCACATCATTCCTACACTATTTCACTCTCACTTTTTAGCAGTTACCGTCTTTTTTTTTAAACAGATACCCCCCCCCCCCTCAGTTACAAAACCTCTCCCGGGTTCTAGAAAATTTTCAAAGAGCATTTGTAAAACTTGAAAACAGAATTATCGTAGGTTGTGTGTAAGTTTTGAGTGCTTCACAGATTTCGCCATTTTTGTGTAAGTCGCTTCATCAGCCTTGAAGAAACTTATGGATTTGCAACGAAATAGTTGAATTTTCAACCCGAACATAGGGTTCTTCAATATAAAAGAAAGTTTTCAACCAAAAAATAAAACGTTCATACAAAAAGATGAATTTTCAACCAATCATATAATATTTTACTTTTCAAGCAAAATTAATTAGAGAATTAAAATTCAGCAGAAAATATTGGGATTTTTTCATTGTGTTCTATTAATTCGTCCTGTATTTAACTGGAAAAAACAATGAAAATGGGAAAAGAGGGAAATAGGAGAAAGTTTATGTAGTCTGCGAATAAATCGGAACTATCATAACTTATAGACTCGAGAATAAGAACCCAAATGAACAATGGTTTTATTTTTTATACTCTCAAGATATTAGGTTAGAAAACTGGAAATTTTTCTTAAAAAATGAAGTTAATTTTTTACTGCACACATTTTTATTTAGGACTATACCTTGTTTAGTGTCTCTCTTTTTTTATTTACAAATGTTAAAATTCATTGTTAATTTTAGATTATGATGTGGAGGTGAACACAGCTCGAAAATCGGTTATTTTTATGTTTCTTTGTTGTTTTAATCTTCCAATTTCTGAGGCGTCAACACAGAATCAAGCCTAAACTTATTTTTCAATTTTTGGTTAGTCATCTTAAAAGTTTTATTGAAATCGGTTGAGAATTGCATCAATAATCGACAATATTACCAAAATGCATTATTATTCAAAATAAGGATTCTTGATAGTTTTCTTGTACTTGGCGGCGATTGGCTGCAACCAATCTTGATTGCCACACGCTTATCTTACAGAAGAAGAATCCTGCACTTTGCGCACTTGTTACACAATATACTATTCCGTCACAAACAAGCAGTTCTCCCCATTTTATGCATTATTTACGAAAAGCATCGGACTCCAAGCTCTGGCTACAAAAAATACTGTTGTATTTTTGAAAAAGATTCATAGAAACTAATTTTCAAATTAGCAAAAAATGATATAAATACAGTAAAAAATTTGAATATTAATTGTTATTACCAGACTCGACTCGTCGGGTGATGCCAGACTTAACAGCAGGACGCTCACGTTGACGGTCAAGGTTCCTGTAACAGAGAAGGAGAAGTTGAATCTTGAAAGAACTTTAAAAAAAAAGTCTAAAAACTTGCAACCTAAATCGCTTTCTAGTGGGTTGATTCGTCCCAGTCAGTTCACAAGTGGAAAAGGCGTTGAGAGATCATTTCAAAAGTTTAAGTGGCTCTTTCAACACATTACATACGTTTCTCGCGACCTTTCACTTATGCTCTCTCTGGGTCGTTGGTGAGCAAACATAAGCGTGCTTCGAGATACTCAAATTTTTTTCAACATCAGTTTTTGAAGAAGAAAAAGTCTTCAAATTTCTTCCCTCAAAAATTCTGATTAAAAGTATACAACTTGAAACCTGTCGCAGAGAGTTTATTTAAAAATGAGTAGCTCGAAAGCAGAGAAGCAGTGAAGCAGCAAACTTTGATGATAATGAAGACTTTTCAAGAATTTAATAATGTGGAACAAGATTAGTCTACTCTTTAATTTTTACACACTCTACGTGCACATTCATTGCACTCCACTCACTAAATCTAATAAAAGTGTGGAAGCTTTGCATCAGCCATACTGCGCATACTGCACATGCAGCAGCTGAGTAGCGAGTTCACATCGCGGTTAGGACTTTGCTTCTATTTTTCATTCAGCTTTGCCTATAATTTTGAAAAGCTCATTTACAAATTCTTTTCTAGAGGCAAAAGCCGTCTATTGCTAGAATATATTGAAAAGCAATAAGATTGCTGAATACTTCACTTTCTGATGATTGGAAGAAAATATTTACTTCCCTCTAATTTTTTTTTGTTATAATAAAATTATCCACGGTGGGTCACGACTGAGTTCAATCCAAAACGGCTTGCATCTACCTGTTTATTTTTTGTTTAAACTTCTGAGATGTTTCTCAATCATTTTGAGACCAAAAACAAAAAAAATCGCCTTGTCCCTTTATGAGAAATCTCAAAGTTTGATTTTTTGAAATTGGTTATTTAACATATTTTCATGAAAATAACCTGAAAATGGAATTTTGTTGGCTCAAAATATTTGGTTCAGCATCAGAAGGGCTATAGGTGCTGAATATTTCATGGGAACTGAATCCCTTCAATAATTAGGGAAAATTGTGAAAAAGATGGAAGAAATAGTGTTTTAAACATAGATTCTTTTCAGTCCATTCTCGGTCCCCAGAATGTTAGGTTGATAATTTTTCAGGAAAATCAAAATGTTGGATGTAGAAAAATACCCAGAATATAATTATCAAAATAAAAATGTTCCGAAAGTTCAAATTAATGAAGATAAGTAAAACTGCCGGAAATATTTATTAACGAAATTTAAATATTCCGGAAGTGAAAATTAAAAGAAAAATTCAATATTTTGTATCTGCTAGAATAATATTTCAATTTACACGGCAATTGGAAATTCCAAGAATTCGAAATTTTCGGCTATTCACTAATTTTGACAATGTAGTAATTTAAGGAATTTGAAATTTCGGCACCTTGAAGATTTGAGTTTTAAAATTTCATTAATTCGATAATTTTGGTAATTTTAAATTTCTGAATTTTTCTAGTTTCGTTAACATAAAATTTTAAAATATTTCAATTCATTTGGAAAATCTTTTCGGTAGTTCTCTTTTCCTTCAATAATTTAAAAATGCAGAAAATTTTATTTTACAGGAATTTTTTATTTCGGTAATAATATTTTCGATATTTTTCAACATTCAGAATTTCTCTTTTTCGACAGTATTATGTTATCTCTCCAGAACTCGAACTCATATGTTATTTTGGAATACGAAAAACTAATTACCAAAATTGATGTTTAACCATAAAAAGGGTCATTTGCAGAATTCTATAATTTTGGCGCTATTAAAATTAGAACCTTGTTTTTTTTCTAAATTAATTGAATTCATTTAAATTCTTGAATCTAAAATTGGTCCCATAAAAAAAACTTTGGATTTTTTCAAAAAATTCATTTGCTCAAAATGGACTTCTGAGGATCATAACTGCAAAACTTTTAAAGAAACTATTTTAAAAACACAAATATTTTTCGAAAAATGTTCATCATTTTTCGAAAATATTAAAGGTATTTAGTTTTCTGTAGATATTGATAGTCTAAAGCCCTTTTTTATGATAAGCTAAGCAGGTTGAACCAATAAAATTCTATTTTTCAGTTATTTTCATTGAAATTTATTTAATTATCTTTTTTGTAAAAATCAAGAATTGTCTTTTCTTAAAAAATACAGAGGCAATTTGGTTCAAGCTCAAAATATTTGTGAGTCATCTCGGAAGTGTAAACAGAAAAAACCCGGGAGGTCCAAGCCCTTCTGGGTTATAGTTAGTCGAGACCCAGCGTATATTAGAATCCAGAATCCACGTTTAGGGTTTCGTAATCCCAAGCTGAAACTCTTATAGTGCCGATCGGATTTCCGTTATCCATCCTTTCTTCGTACTTTTTTCTCAAGAGGGGAGTGAAGGGGAGTAGCAGACGTGAGAGGAATGGAATTAGGGATAGGAATGGAAGTGTGGATATGTAAGGTAGGGGAAGTGAGGAGAAGGGAGTGGCAAATAAGTGAGGGATTAGAAAGTTATTGGAGTGGAATCAGGGGACACGTGTGTAGGGTATAATAAATGAAATTTAAACAAGGAGAGATAGGGAGATTGAGGGTATAAATAGTATAAAAAGTGAGGTGTGGAAACTGATGAAAATTAGGGGACGTAAGGCGGTGAACGTTAGGAGAAGTAGGTGAAGTGAGAAATAATGTGACGAGGAGAAGTAGGGAAGTAAAGGGTTTGGAAGTAAGGGTAGAAAAAGTAGAAGACGTGAGGAAAGGATCATTATTGGCACAACAGGAAGGGAAAGTAGGGAAAGTGAGGTGATGAGAAGTATGAAAAGCTAGAGGAGAGTCGTAAAGTAGTAAAAAGAAGTGTGGGGTCACGAGGGGTAAGTGACAGGTGGAGTTAGAGGAAGGTAGGTAAAGGATTAGCGCAAAATTAGGGAAAGTCAGAGGAGGGGAATTACGGGAGGGGAGAGAAAAATTTGGGGGATAGAAGGGCGGTAGATAGTAGAGAAAATAAACTGTGAGGACATAAGGTGAGCGAACGTGAGAAAGCGAGTTGTGGCGTGGGGAGTAGTAGTGGAGAGTGAGGAATGAGAGTGTGAGTCGAGGAGGACGTTCTTCCTTCTCCCTCCGACCCGCTTCGGATCAGTATAGGAAGGGGAAGTAGGAGAAGTAAGATGAAAGGAAGAGAGATATGTGGACGTAAGTAAGTGAGTGGAGCGTTGGTAGGAAAATGAGGATGAGCAGGGGAGGAGAAGTGAGAAAATAGGAATAATAGGAGAGAGAAATAGAGCCGGGAGGGGAAGTGAAACGTAACGTAAGGGGAGGGATAGTATTAAAATGTAGGAGAAGTAAGGGAAGTAGGGGAAGTAGGGGTAGTGTTACGAAAGAAATAATAGTAGGGTACATAGGAGAGAGCTGGGGGATTAGTGGAGAGAAATCATGGAAGGGGGTAATTTAAAAGACCTAATTAACGTCTTAGTTGTCAAATAATTGCTCGAATTAAAAAAAAAAAATACTTACAAATTTAAGAATCTAAATGTCCTAACGGCGACACAAATGTCAATTACACGTATTTTTACAGTACATCAAACAAATTGAAAACCGTTTGATTATATGAATCCGAAGGGTTGAGTGCATCCCGCAGTTGTGGTTACTCTTCAAATGACAGAGGCATTCCAAAACTGTCCAAATAGAGGATGGTTGATGACAGGCGTGACGATTTTATTATGTATTGGGAAATCTGGGAATGTTTGTGGATGCTTGAGTTTCGGTTGCTCGTCGCATGTGAAGACCAGTGAGGAATAATTAACCCTATTTCTAAATTTACTCTGCTAAGTGCTTCATAATTAGTAAGATCTATTTTTATGCTGAAATCAGAGTCTCCAGTTGTTGAAAAAAAGCTTTGAGTCTATTTCTTATAATATAAGAGAAATAACTCATTTTTATTATTTAAATTTATGTATATGATACACTACCAATGGATAGTATCGGACCACTAACTGGGTGACCTAAAAAATTATTCTTGGTTTAAAAAGGTGATAGCGCCGTGCAGAATATAGATAAAAGTGTTCTTGAGAAACCACAGGGAAGGTTTTGAACTTCTGCCCTTGTGGGTATTGAATTATCACATGAGGAAGAAAAAAATCCGATTTTTAGGAAATTTTGCAATCCATCTCCACCTCTTGGGAGGAGCTAGTAAAATGATTTTATTATTCTAATATTTCGCAAGCGTGATTTTCATAATTTTTTCTTTTACTTCAGCCATTACCAATGGCTTGATTACTTGAAATAGTGCCTATTCAATGCATAATTCAATAATCGTTCAAAAGATTATTCAAAAATATTTGTATCTATATTCCGGAATCATGGCTAATTTTTAAAGGTTACCCGGTTAGTGGTACGATGGAATTCATCAGTGGTTTATTCTTTACGTAAATATATTTAATAAAAATAAATTATTTCCTTTCATTATACAAGCATAGACCTGAACGTTTTTTCAACAGCGTAAGAATTCTTTTAACTTTAATTATGAAAGTTTAAGTCAGAAATAAAGACCTCACACCTTTTATGAGTAACTTTATGGTTTATGAAAAGGTAATGAAGAGGAAATTGGATGAAATTAAAATAGAAAATTTGCAGCAGGATGCTGAATGCAGAAATGTCAAATCCGCTGCGGCTTAAACGATATTCAATGCTTCCTTTTCGAGATGTACGATCGTTAAATTCAAATCATCCAATCTATTAGATGTCTGCAGTTAATAAGGCGTAATCGTTCCTTCAATACTGAACTAATGGCAGGATGAATTCGAGATCTATTGAATAAAAATCAGTCTTTTCTGGCTATTTTTTCTTGTTAAATTTTAATCCTGAAAAGCGTACGATCCACTTTGGCATTTTTTCAATCTGGAAGAATGTCTTACCGAAGAAAGGGAATGTCATTCCATACAAATAATTTTTCACAGTATTTATGAAAGGTGAATGAAAAGCAATAATGGAAAGAATAGAGTGTTCGTTCTATAATCATTTTTCACTCAAATGCAACTTTGATTATAATATCAAGCGGATAATAAAAAAAAATTGAATGCTTGAGACATATTGCGTGCCTGCTTGTTCTCATTTCTCATGGTGGTACTACTAAATATGCATTTATTAAATCGGTCAATGCCAAGATGGAAATCTGAGAGAGTCTGTTTGAAAGCTGTATTTATTTCGAAAAATATTAGTTCTGAAAATATGTCTCACGGGCAAATTGAATTTAAGACACGAGATAGGTTTGGGATGCCACAAATTCAATATATCGAATTTCAATTTGGAGAGATTGCAAAACATATTTCGTTTTCTGGTTCAATTTACTGAATCGAGTTTTGAATAAGGGTCTGGAATAGCTGAAGCTCCGGTCGAAAAAAAATATTAATTGGCTGTTCAAAAAAAGAATGGGATACCCTGAAAGCAAATCAAAATTTTTATAGATGCATTCAAAACTGAAGGATTTATGAAAAATGTTTAATAAAAGAGCTTAGAGTAGCTGGGAATTTTGTGTCTGGAAAATTATGTCTAGACTTCTATGGACATGAGACCTTTCGAATCGTTTATAACAAAAAAATTATAAACATTCGTGAAAATATAAACCTTCCACTAGATATTTTCATTTGATACATACTCTTAGGGGCCGTTAAAAACCTACGTCACACTGCCACTGGGTG
>CAKNXH010000099.1:67699-84809 GCA_932178445.1 Andricus quercusramuli | reverse complement strand
GGGGGTAACCCGGAATGTAACTCTACACATGGAAAATATAAATGTGAATACAATTTTTTTGAATGCTCGAGAAAATTAAAATTAGCGATTTCATTTGAAAAGTGAATCATCAAAATACAGACTGCACAGTATTTCCCCTACTCCCCTCTTTCCCTCTTTTTTAAAGAATTAATATTTTCCCCTTGTTTACAAGGAATTTCCACTTGTTCTCGTTTTTCCGTTTAAATTTTAACTGAAATAGAACCAATAAAATAAGAATATTCTTCGTTGAAAGCTAATATTATAAAATTAAAAAGTCTACTATCAAGTTCTTCATTGTGAATTCATTTTTTTGTTTAAAAATTGATTTTTTCAACTTAAAATTTAACTATTTCATAATTGGTTGAGAATTTACGTACTTTATTATAAATGAGTATGTTATGGTATAAAATTAATACTCTTGATGAAGAATTGATGCGCTTGGTTATAAGTTAGACACCCTTGTTGAAATTTCATTTTAATAGGTGAAAATCCATCTCCTTGGTTAAAAATTTGTTCTTTTTTGGTTGCAAATTAATTTGTTTTTTGTTGAAAATTTAACTATAACATCATCGGTTGAAAATTGATTGTTTCGAGTGGAAAATTCAAAAATGTGGTTGGAAATGTATTATTTTTGATCGAAAATCTAACTGCTTGGTTGAAAGTTGAACTAGTTTGTTGAAAATTCATTCTATGATGTAAAAATCCATCTCTAAAGTGCAAAATTTAACTATTTTGTTGGAAGTTCGTCTTTTTTTGTTAAGAATAATTTGTTTTCCATAAAAATTTTAATATTCCATTATTACGTGAAAATAGATTGTTTTTAGTTGACTTTTTTGTATACAAAATAATCTCTTTGGTGAAAATTTTATGTTGTTTGATTAAAAAATAATCTGTTTTATTTCAGGATTCAACTTTTTTTTTCAATACATCGTTTTGGTTAAATTCGACTGTTTTTGATCTAAAATGCACATTCTCTTTTTTTGTTGAAATTTCAACTAGTGTAATTTTCTTTCAGAAATAGCTTTTGTTGATTAAGAATTCCACATCTTGGTTCGAAGGTTAAATTTCTGGTTAAAGAATAATTTGTTTCTTATTTTCGAATATTTATCATTTCTCTTGAACACTTGTCTTTAAAAAAAAATGTGTCCATTTGGATTGTAAATTGTCTACTAAAAAGTTTGGTTTTTTGCATTGAAAGTTCAACTATTTGGTTACAAATTCATCTTTTTTTAGTTGCCGTTCAGTCTTCTTCATTTAAAAATTTCACCATTTTGTTACAAATTTATCTTTGTAGGCTGAAAATTTTATTTTTTTGTTGTTGAATTTAATTGCTTTGCTGAAAATTCTTCTTTCTGGATTGAAAATTCATATTTTCTGGATTAAAAATTTACATTTTTTTCGTTAAAAATTTAAATTTTCTTAATTGAAAAGTTCTTTGCTAGAAAATTCATTCAATTTGGTAGAAAATTCAACTTTTTTCTGAAAAATTTGTCAATTTGGCTTGATAATTCGACTATTTGGTTGAGGTGCAACTATTTGTGTATGAAGTTTATTATTTTTTCTTTTGAAAATACGATTACTTGGTTGAAGGATCATCATTCTCGGTTAAAATTGCATATTCTCGGGCTTAAAAGTCAACTGTTTTTCACAACATCCAAATTTTTAGCTCAGAAACTTAACTCGTTCGTTCAAAATTCATCTCTTTTGGTTTTAATAAAATATTTCTTTTTTAGGGTTTGGTAGGCCCGGACAGAAACCCTTATAGTTTCGATCGGGTGACCATCTATCCGTTCCTCGTAATTTTCTCCTGAGAGGGTAATTAGGGGAGAAGAAGTGGGAGAAAGCAGGTAGATGAAGAAAGGAGAGGTAAAATAAGGTTGGGGAGATGCTAAATGAGATGGTTAGGAAGTAGAGGATGTGAAAAAGGGCGAGAATAGCAAGTATATAGCAAGAGAATAGCAAGAGAAGTGAGGAAGTAGGAAAGAGAGTGGTGGTAAGGGACAGTCATGGGAGGAGGTGATAAGATAAGATCATGTCAGATAAGACAATACATGACAGAAGAGAATGAGAGACAGTAGTGATGGGTGAGGGGGAAGAGTGAAACGAAAAGTAGGAGAGGGCATGTATAGAAATAGTGGAAGAGGGGATGAGAGGTGTGGTGAAGTGAGAGAATAGGAGGTGATTAGATAAGATCATATTAGATAGGACATTATATGACAGAAGAGAATGAGAGACAGTAGTGATGGGCGAGTGAGAAGGGTGGAAGGAATAGTAGGAGAGGGCATGTATAGAAATGGTGGAAAAGGAGATGAGAGGTGTGAGGAACCGAGAGAATGAAAGGGGTGATGAGAAAGGATCGGATAGGATATGATAGGATTAGACACAACATGCTAGTATATAAGAGAACAGAGGATATGGGAAGCGAGGAGCTGAGTAGGGGAAGTAATGGGGGTGTGTTAGAAGGGCCAGGGGGGTGGAACTAGATGAAGTGACAGGGTGGGAGAGTAGGTGATTGTGGGAGAAGTGTAGATAATGGAGAGGGAAGGGGAATAAAAATGATGGAGTGGGGTGTGTTGGGAAGTGAGGGCAGGGAGTCATAAGATAGGATCCTATTAGATAAGATAGCATAGGATAAACGATAAGTGGTGTAGTTGGGATGATGAAGCGACAAGGGTGAGTGAAGTGGCAGGGTAAGGGATTATCACATACTCAATACACACGTAGGGACACATATTTTTGTATGCAATGATTATAAAACTGATCATTTTATTGTTTGAAGATTTAACTACTGTCTTGAACCTTCGTTCCTTTTTGGTTGAAAATTAATAGTCATATGCGAAGTATTATTAATAGTACTAGTAGAAGAAAAAATTCCAACTCAAAGGGGCGGAAAGTTTGGTACATTCGTATTTGTAACGTCACCCTGGGAGGTTCAAGCTTTGTGTGATGATCTGTGACGAAGAAGGAGAGGGATGGATAAATAATTCAAAATAGTGTGACGCAGTTTTTTATGGCCTCTTGAGTAGATATTTGGGAATAAAATGATAAATAATACGACCCCTGATATTTTGGAATTTCGATTGCAATGATCACTGAGATAGAAGTGAACAGTTGGTTGGAATCCTCAAGGTAACAAGTCGAGCAAGAGAATCGATATGTCGAACTGAAGAATAGTTGACATTTAAATTAGATGAGGACGAAGAAGAAAATTTAACTAATCTATTTTCTGGTTGAAAATGTATCATTTCAACTTAAAATTCAACCATTAAATTTTCCATCGAGAATTCATCCGCTTTTGTTTGAAAATTCATCTACTTGGTTGTAAGTTGAACCATTGTGTTAAAAATTCATTTTATTGGTTGGAGAACGATTTATTTAGTTAAAAATTGGTTCTTTTTTTTGAAAATTGATAGTAGTATCAGATGTATTAATAATAGTTTTAGCATAAGAAAAAGGGAAAGGGTGATTAAACTCTTTATAATTGCGTAACGTATTTTTTGAACAGCCCCATAAGTTCGTATTGCCGTCCTGATGAAGAAACTATAGAACTGCATTTTGATTTGAAAAATGTGCTTTTTTTATATTGTTGGATTCATCACGAAGAGAAGAGTATAACAATGTTATAATTTTTTCAAATTTTAAGTTAATCTCAAAACAATCAGGTCTTATTTCGCATTTCTACAACGACTTTCGACAATTCCTGCTGAAGAAACAATATGAAGAAACTTTCAACCAAAAGTAGTGGGATTTTCCTATTGGGTTCTGTTAACTCAGTCCGCATTCAAGCGAAAAAACGTGAAAATTTCCTCAACCCTCAAATTGATAACGTAGTTTGTGGACAACGCTTTCGAATGCTTTGAAATTTATGCTTTCAAAATTCAAAATCTTTAAATAAAATTTTCAATTTCGAACAATTTCTTTTGGAAGAAGTTGAAATTGCCTCAATTGTAATTTATAGCTTTCATAATTGAACATTTTTATTTTGAATTAAAATGTCAAGAGTGGACAATTCAAAAACGTTAAAAATGCAATATTTTTCAAATAAAAATTCAAAAATAGACCATTCGCAATTCAGAGAAATGATAATTATATAATTTTTAATTAAAAGCATTCAACATTGAAAAATTTAAGAGTAAAAATTTTAGGATTTCAATAAATTTAAATTCCAAATGATAAGAAGTTGACAAATTGAAAACTAAATTCAATATTTCAAAGTATGAGCTTTTCAAACGCTAGAAATTTTATTTCTATTAAAAATTTAAAAAAAATGATTGAACACAAAAATTGAATAGATAAATTTTTCTAAAACCGAAAAATAAAATTGACCTTTATTTTCACCGTTAAAAATTAAAAAAGAAAATCTATTCTAAACCTGCGATAATTGAATTATTCTAAAAGAAGTTCGAAATTAAAAATAACTTGGAATAGGAAATATTAAAAAATCAAAAAATGTATACTCCAGAAACTTGAAACTTAAACAAATTCAAACTTAACCTAAATCTGAAGAAAAATATTCGCGAGGTATTGTGATATTAAAACTTTTTTGTACTTAAACCTCTACAACTTTCCATTACTTCAAGTAAATTCAATTGTTTAGAAATTAGAAATTTTCAACTTGTCAATTATAATTTTCAAAATTCAACAATTCCAATTTTATTCGCAAAATCTGAACTACTGAAATGATTTTAAGTAAATTTAAGTCGTTTAGATATTAAAAAATTTCAAATTGTCGATTATACTTTTCGAAATTCAACCATTTCAATTTTAATTGTAAAATTTAAACAACTTAAATTACTTCAAGTAAATTTAAATCATTTAGAAGTTAAGAATTTTTAAATTTTCAATTATACATTTCGAAATTCAACCATTTCAATTTTAATCGTGAAATGTTGAGAAAATTGTTTTTCCAACTGAGTTTGAAATGACAACCTTCTTGAAAAATTTTTTAAATAAAAAAAAAACATCCATATTCAATGTCTGGTTCTAAAATCTGATCATTTATGAGGCTTGAATTTAAAAAATTACTGTTTTGTTTTTTCATTGTTTAGAATTTATTCTGGAGGCATTTGATTTTAAATTGTTGAATTACAAAACCTTTCAACTGAAAATTCTGCAACTATCAAGTCTTTCATTTTGATACTCTACGATTTTGAGAAAATTAAGAAAACAGAAAGTTTTGTGCATTTAAAATTGAAACCAAATTATTCAAAATATTTAAATCTAAGATTATTAAATTTGGAACTGACTTTAATTAATTGGTTGAATTTCAAAAAGTATAATTGACGATTTGAAAATTGTTAGTTCCTAAGCGATTTTTACTTGAATCAATAGAAGTTTTTAAGGGTTTAAGTACATTTTTTTATCTTTCAATATGTCTCATTTAAAATTACCTCGAAAATTACTATTTATTTTGAACTTTTATTTAATATGTAATTCAATTTGAAGGGCTTACAATGGACAATTTTTTCATTTTGAACGTTGAAAATGAAGGTGCATTTATTTTTCAATATTAGAAGAGTTCGTCTAATCAATTTTACGATAAATCATAATTTTTCAATTTTTAATTCAATTCCTTCCCATGCCGTTCGAAATATTGTCCTTTTTCAACATTTGATCTATCCAAAATATTCAAATCATTTCAAATGTAAAATCATTCATACATTTTTTTCAATTTCAACCGCTTTCAATTCGAAATTATCAAGACATCGAAATATTTTTTTTTCAAATTAAGATTGAAAAAAATTCCATTTTATCATGAATAATTTTTGCAAAATTGTTATAATTTTTAAATAGTTTCTAAAAAAATAAGAGTGAATTATAAAATTTTGTTTGAAAATTTGTGCAATAGATTGTTTCTTGTTAGAAGAATGGATTTTATTAAAATCGAAAAAAATTGGCGTAATGGGATTGATGTGATGGAAAGACTTGTGAAAAATATCAAACATTTTCACTTAATTAGTAAAAAATTATTATCAACAATTTCATTAGGTTTTTCCTCAAAAAAATTAATTTGATATCAATGAAAATGTGAGCTTTGATGCCAAAAACAGAAGAAGTAAAGTAAAATTTGATACAAATATTGGAAAACTCAAAACATAGGTTTACACATGGTCATGGTTTTGATTGGAATGATATTAAAATTCTTCATCATGAAAAAAATTAGAAAAAGAGAGAATTCACGGAGATGTTATTCATAAAGGGAGACGTTAACAAGCCTATGAATTTGAGGAAAAAAGGACTTTCAAGTTATAACAAAGTTTTGATAGAGTAATTAATTGGTTAAAGTAATTTTCTTTCACTAGATGATGGAAAGAATTTTCTTTTCTATTAAACAATCCATTTTTCGGTAAATAATTTTGATTACATTACTCTTGATTGATTTTTGATTAATACTGATTGAAATATTTCCTTTACAGGTATTTTAATTATTTCATACCTTTAGTTATTGCCTATAAATAATCCCTGATGAGGAGGTCTAAATTGGCCTCGAAACATGTTGGTCTTCTCGTAGTATAAAAAGGACGGAGGAAGGAAAAAGTGAGGTTGCCCTAAAAGTGAGGTTGCTCTGGAATTTTATTTTTTGATTAAGAATCTTTTTCGTGCTTATTTTGCCAAAATTATTCCAGATAAAATGGAATTGTTTTCAATTTTAATTCAAAATTGTTGTATAGAGACACTATGCTCATGATTCTTTCTAATCTGCAGTACCTACTTATGAATAACTTGAGATTCCTTCAAATTGAGTTTACATAGTTTTACCTCAATTTTATTGTAAGAAATCTGTCTTTTTATTTAAATGTTTTCAAAAAGTATGTATTGAATTTGAGCTATTTTCATAAATGTTTCTAAATATTTTGGATTGTTTGCTTCTTCTGATTGGTAAATTCAATAACCTAAATAGATTGGTATCAGAACCACCCACGAATGATAACACGTTAAAAAGTACAGATGTGAACTCGTTTCATTGAGTATCTCAATTCGATCCAAATGAGAATTTGAAAATTTTGAGAATAAGAATAAGAATAAGGTGTTAATTTATTTTTAGAGATTTTAAAGACCACTTGAAATTCTGCTCCCGATAAATTAATATCATTACGGGAATTATAGAGTATATCTTCTGCAGAGTATTTCGTCGCATAATTTTCAAATTTATTTATTCACAGGTTTGCAGTTAATTTTAAGTTGATCATTCACTAATGTGAGTTGAACTTAATGATTTAAGTCAATAGGGGCGTTAAAAGCATTGATAAATTCATAAAAACGATATGAAAATTGCTTAAGTGTTCTGGAAATGCAAAAATAAATGTCTCAAAATTATGATCTCATAGTTTTATTTCATTTCAATTGTTCAGAAATACATTATTAATAAATTGTTAAGTCTTAGGAATTAGGAAAAAATTTTAAACAATCATTAATAATTTCAAATAAAAAAATATTGATACTAAAAAGATATACTGAGCGATGTTGAATTGGAAATGTTTGTAACAGAAAAAATTAGTTCAAGAAGTTTTCAAAATTCACAATTTGCAGAGTAGAATAATTATGGAAATTGGACAATTTCATTATGTATAAGTTGAAACATTTTTTTAATGAATAATCTCGAAATTGAATTATTTCAGATTAAAATGGCAAAAATAGGACAATTTCCAAATGTTCAAAATTAAATAATTTCAGATTAGAATTTTGAATACACGATCATTTCAAATTCCATGTAATTGAAATTATATCATTTTTAATTAAAAGCGTTCGAAATTGAAAAATTCAAAACATATGAATTCAAATAATTCTTTATTCGGAGCGATTGAAATTTGACACCTTGGAACTAAAAACTAAATTGAAGGTTTTAAAGTCAACGCTTCTGAAATTCTAGAATTTAAAATTTTAGTACCTATAAAAATGTATAATTTAATATTAAAATTTATTGAGAAAAATTTTCTAGAATCGAAAAATAAATTTACCTTGATTTTTACCGATCGAAATTAAAAAATGGTCTATCATAAACCTCTGAAAGTGAATTATTATTCTCGAAGTTCAAAATTAAGTGATTTTGAATGTGTTTTTATTTTAAAAAACTCAAAATTTTACATTTAAATTTCAAACTGTTTAATTGTCACACCTTATTTAGAATTATTATTCATTTTTGAAATCTTCTAATTGAAGATTTTTCAACACCTCATTTTCTAAAATTTGCAACTAAAAATGGGAAAATTTCAGGATATTACATTAGAATTAAAAATATATGTAAATATAAAAGAAGTTCCCGAAAATTCCAGAACAGTTTATACTATTACTGAATCTGAAAATGTTTAAGAGTTAAAATTCGCTATAGAAAATTGCAAAATTATGTTCTTATTGAATATGCAATAATCAAATGTTTTGATCACAGAAAATTTTCTTTCAAATGTTCAATGTATTTTTCTAAATTTCTGTTTAAATTCAAAATAACAGTAATTGACAAAAATTCTACATGCACTTTCTTTTGAAAATGTGCATAGTAGTTTGAAAAAAAACATTGTTCTTGTAATAAAAACATTTTTTTGTATATTTATTTTACATTAAGATTTTTTTCAATCATCGCTATTTTAAATTCAAACAAGAATTTTATTTTTCAATTGATATTGTATTTTTAATGAATAAATATGATGTATTGGAAAAAATGATTAATTGTTCAAATTAGATAATTTTCTGTTGTTGGGAATTTCACTGTATCGAATATTTTATAATTAGGTAATTTTCGGTCAAAAATTTTATAATTCGGTAATATTATGAACTGTGGGGAATTTTTAAATTTCCTAGTATCATGAATTGTTTGGGAATTTCACTAGTCGAGGATTTTCCAAATCGGGATTTTTATATTTCCGGAATTTTAATCACAAAATTACTTTCTTGTCTATCAAGGCTTCCAGTATTAAATTGTACAATTTTGAAAAATTTGTCAGAGAAATTGTCCTGCCATTTTTAATATTTCCGTAATTTTAATATTTTAATATTAATACTTAATATTTAATAATATAACTTTAAAATTCAAAATATGAACAAAATTCAGAAATTTAAAATCAAATATTTTTTAGATAAGCTTCAGAAGCGAAAAACGTTAGTTTGATAGCCTCAAAAATTAAACTGTGTAATAATTGGGCATTCAGAACGATAACTCCAAATTTATATTATAGAAATTTCAAAGATGATAAATATTAAACGTAGAATTTAAATTAATGTGAACCTTCAAAGAATACCTATTCTAAAAAATGATATGCGCTCTAATTAGGAACTTCCAAAATAAATTGATTTATACTTGAAGCCCTAAAAATTGAACCAATCTAAATTTCTCTCAAAAGCCAAAGTAATCCTCAATGAGGATTGTTTTTTTTTCATGAGCAAGTGACTCAGCCCCACATTCTAGGGTAAAGTCGCTTACGCTTCGAGGGATGATAAATAGTTCTTTATGAATAAAACATATTTTTTTGCTTTATATTACAAAAAAAGTCAGATAAAAATGATGTATTATTATTTCTAAATATATAAATATATAAATATATAAATATAGATATAATATATAAATATATAATATATAAATATTTCTAAATATTTTGGATTGCTTGCTTCTTCTGATTGGTAAATTTAATAACCTAAATAGATTGGTATCAGAATCACCCACGAATGATAACACGTTAAAAAGTACAGATGTGAACTCGTTTCATTGAGTATCTCAGTTCGATCCAAATGCAGTTGTAAAGGTTCTTCATCAGCATGGTAGCAGAGATATTTTGGTACAAAAAGATGAAAAACACGACCTATGATCTTCGGAAATAGGTTTGGAATGATCACTGAGAGAGAGATGAAGAGATGGTTGAAGTCCTCGAGGTAACAAGTGAAGCAAGAGAATAGATATGTCGAACTGAAGAATAGTTGACATTTCAACTGGATAAAAGACGCGGGTAACAGGCATTAACCCTCCTATCCGGCCGTATCCGGTGGGCACGAAACAAGCCATGCAACTTGATAAGGTTGGTATTGCTAACCACCACGTAATTCTGCGGGAACATGAACGCATAATCCTACTCTTGAGGTTGCACGCTTTTGTTTTACTAACACATACGATAATCCCTTGTACATACATATTTACCAACACCTTTGAATGCACGTGTGCTTAACTTCAAAACAGATTTTTTTATCATATTTTAAATATTCAAGGCTGAAATCTGTAAAGGTCGTAAAGTTTAGTAAACCTCATTATTGCGTTAAAACAGAGCACCGAGATAAGAAACCACTTGTTTTTCGATTATTATTTCAGTATTAAATGGAAAAGACGTAATAAATCCAGTTTATTTACTGTGAAATGGGGCTAAGCGGCTCGTTTATTTTTTAGTTTTTTATAATAAAGTGCAAGAAGGAATTTAAATTAGGTATTTATGTTTCAAATATATCATGTTTATCTGATTTTTTTTGTAGTATAAAGCAAAAACATATATTTTATTCATAAAGAACTATTTATCATCTCTCGAAGCGTAAGCGACTTTACCCTAGAATGTGGGGCTGAGTCACTTACTCATGAAAAAAAACGATCATCATTGAGGATTACTTTGACTTTTGAGAGAAATTTATATTGGTTCAATTTTTAAGGCTTCAAGTATAAATCAATTTATTTTGGAAGTTCCTAATTAGAGAGCATATAATTTTTTAAGTTTTCAGAATAGGTATTCTTTGAAGGTTCACACTAATTTAAATTCTGCATTCAATATTCATCATCTTTAAAATTCTATCATTTAACTTTGAACTTATCGTTCTGAATGCCCAATTCTTATACAGTTTAATTTTTGAGACTATAAAGCTAACGTTTTTCGCTTCTGAAGCTTATCTAAAAAAATATTTGATTTGAAATTTCTGAATTTATTTCACATTTTGAATTTTGAAGTTATATTATTATTAAAAATATTATTAAATATTGCATGTTAATATTGAAATATTAAAATTAGGAAAGTATTAAAAATGGGAGGACAATTTCTCTGGCAAATCTTTCAAAATTGTACAATTTCATACTGGAAGCCTTGATAGTCAAGAAAGTAATTTTGTGACTAAAATTGCGGAAATATAAAAATTTCGATTTGGAAAATTCTTGAATAGTGAAATTCCCAAAGAATTCATAATACTAGGAAATTTAATAATTCCCCACAGTTCATAATATTACCGAGTTTGAAAATTCCCGAATATTAATTGGAAAATAAAATTATTGTTTGAATTTGAAATAACAATAATTGAAAAAAATCTTAATGCAAAAAAAATATCCAAAAAAATGTTTTTATCACAAGAATAATAATTTTTTTTAAACTACTATGCACATTTTCAAAAGAAAGTGCATTTCGAATTTTTGTCAATTACTGTTATTTTGAATTTAAGCAATAATTTAGAAAAATACATTGAACATTTGAAAGAAAATTTTCTTTGATCAAACATTTAATTATTGTATATTCAATGAAAACATAATTTTGTAATTTTCTGTCGCGAATTTTATCCCTTAAACATTTTCAGATTCAGTAATAATATAGACTGTTCTGGAATTTTCGGGAACTTCTTTTATATTTACATATATTTTTAATTCTAATGTAATATCCTAAAATTTTCCCATTGTTAGTTGCAAATTTAAAAAATGAGGTGTTTAAAAATTTTCAATTAGAAGATTTCAAAAATGAATAATAATTCTAAATAAGGTATGAAAATTAAACAGTTTGAAATTTAAATGTCAAAATTTGAGTTTTTTAAAATAAAAATACATTGAAAATCACTTCATTTTGAACTTCGAGAATAATTCACTTTCAGAGGTTTATGATAGACCATTTTTTAATTTTGATCGGTAAAAATGAAGGTAAATTTATTTTTCGATTCTAGAAAATTTTTCTCAATAAATTTTAATATTAAATTATACATTTTTATAGGTACTAAAATTTTAAATTCTAGAATTTCAGAAGCGTTGACTTTGAAACTTTAAATTTAGTTTTTAGTTCCAAGTTTGTTAAATTTCAATCGCTCCGAATAAAAAATGATTTGAATTCATATGTTTTGAATTTTAAATCTTTAAATTTCGAACGCTTTTAATTAAAAATGATATAATTTCAATTACATGGAATTTAAAATGATCGTGTATTCAAAATTCTAATCTGAAATTATTTAATTTTGAACATTTGAAAATTGTCCTTTTTTGCCATTTTAATCTGAAATAATTGAATTTCGAGATTATACATTAAAAAAATGTTTCAGCTTATACATAATGAAATTGTCCAATTTCCATAATTATTCTACTCTGCAAATTGTGAATTTTGAAAACTTCTTATACTAATTTTTTCTGTTACAAACATTTCCAATTCCACATCGCTCAATATATCTTCTTAGTAACAATCTTTTTTTATTTGAAATCATTAATGATTGTTAAAAAATTTTTTTAAATTCCTAATACTCAACAATTTATTTATTAGTGTATTTATGAACAATTAAAATAAAATAAAACTATGAGATCATAATTTTGTGAAATTTATTTTTGCATTGCCAGAACAGTTAAGCAATTTTCATATCGTTTCTATGAATTTATCAATGCTTTTAACGCCACTATTAACTTAAATCATTAAGTTCAATTCACATTAGTGAATAATCAACTTAAAATTAACTGCAAACCTGTGAATAATAAATTTTAAAATTATGCTATAATTATGCTATAATTAAAATTATTCTTATTCTCAAAATTCTCTATAAAATCCCAAAATGCATTGGAATCTTCAAAAATTGTACAAGTCCATTTAAATAAGTAGAAATAATCTAAAACCATTAGTCATAAATGTACATTCCAGAATCAATATTAAGTTCAGAACACCTCTGTTACGATCTTATTCGAAAATATTCTTTGAGCTATAACAGAAATTATCCAAAATAGGCTCCGATATTTTTATAAATAATCAAGATAATTCAAAAAACAAATAAAAATAATGTCACTAACGTTTTTCCTACTGAAGGATCATAATCAAGTGACTTCTTACACGTTCTCTAAAACTCAGAAACAAATAGAACTATGTTGCAAAAAATATATAAATTTGTTTGAGATATATCGATACACCACTTTTTTCAGACAGATTATTTATTCCAAACAACTTCAAGTAAGAAAAATCCAATCAGGTTTTCAACCAATTTTCGAGTTATATCGTCAAACCACTTTTTTGAGATAGATTATTCATCTAAAATAACTTTAAGTAAGGAACAGCCAATCATGTTTTAAACAACAATTATTTTGAGATTTTCGAGATATTTCGTTGCACTGTTTTTTCCGATAGATTATTATTTAAAGCAACTTAAACTAAGGAAAAGCCAATCTGTTTTTGAACAAAAATAATTGCTCGAGTTTCAAGATATATCGTTGCAAAACTTTCTTGTAGATTATTTATTTAAAACAACATCAAGTCAAAAAAGGGCCAATCAGGTTTTCTTTGAAAATAACTGTAAGGTTTTCGACATATATCCTTGCACCAATTTTTCAGATAGATAAATATTTCAATACTTTGGCAAATAAAGTTTCGATAAATTAATAGTCATCCAGAGGACCCTTATAAAATTAGAAAAAAGATCCCAACACTGATCATCTCCTTTTTGATGAAATGGCTGTGTCTAGATGTCCCGAAAAATTCGAGGAGTTGGAAAAGGCGCTGGACTTAGTCGTTCCGAAAATTCAGGACGATTAGACAAGCTTTTGAAAAATACTTCACTACTCATGATTTCGAGCAGGCAGACAGCTATAAGACGGAGAAAGGGAATTGACAATAGGGTATCAGTGCAGAGCATTCACATCGAAATTCGCACACATGAACACAACAGAGTGGTTTCGCATTGTTCGTGAGTGATTAATTGTCGCTTGCATCGTTTGCTTTATGTTTAATTAAGCTTCGCTTAATTACGAACATTGTCTGTACATGCACTCGACACATCGGGTTGTTGTAAACACTTCCCCAATTTCAGTCATTTACAGATTCTGTGGGTGAACGTTGCAAACGACATTTACAGATGTAAAATTACGATTACAAGTAATTTCAGGGACTGTGTGATGTGGGCGGGAGATTAATTTATCAACGGTTGAGTGCAAATCTGATTTACATAAAATGATTTACATCTCTATTGTGTATGACAGTATAACTGTTCAATGTTTTCAAATAGTGATGTTTGTGTCAATGTAAAGCGACAACTGTCCGTGCAATGTGGATGGGAAGTGGATTTCGTAGTTTGATACTAGATTTGAAAATTTGATAGTTTTGTCTTTTTGAAATTATTTTGATTTTCGCAATAAATAATGTCATGTGAAAACTAGGTCTCTACGCAAGTTATCATACATTGAATGTTGCTTTTTTAAATTTGGAAACTTATGTTAAATGTGTAGATAGCAAATAGCTGTACCACACATTTTCAACTTTTTTTGCTAATGTTCCTTCAGATTTCAAAATGTACAATTCCAGAACTAGAATTAGAAGGAATTGACAAGAATGCAAGATATGATATGATTGCAATTACATAATGTTGATCAAATCTAATATCCTCCTAAGTTGATTCATATCAAGAGCGAGATTGAACGATGTATGTATTGTTCTTCAACTATCGAAAAAAATTATGATACATTAGGTCCTCTTTATACTGTATTATTGAGGCCTGAGACTTTTTAAATTATTTTTCAAAAGTAGAACGAATCAATTTTTTTTGGTATACATTTTGTTAGTTTAACAAATTTTTCAGAATTTGAAAACTGTTTAATGGATTCGTAACTCACGTGTATGGTTCTTACACCTTAACAACAAAATATTGTAGGAAATTCAGTATGGATCTGAAATGATTGTCCCATAACGAATTTCTCATCATTTTTTCGCGATTCTGGTGAAATCATTCTAGAAAATTATTATAAAAAACTCTATATAGAAATAAATAATGTCAAAATTTGAAAGTGGGATGCCAAAAATATAGAAACTACTAACGAATGTTTGATCCATATTGTAGGATTTCAAAAGATTTCAAAGTATTTTTAAAAATTTCATAAAAGATCAGTGTTTTTATAGAATCGTAATTTATTTGGAAGTATTTACTATATTTCAAAAGATTTTGAATATTTTTAACTTCTGTAATAGATATCAGAGAACTTCGAGACTAATTCTGAGGATTTCATCATAAGATTCCAAGATTTTAGGGATTTTATCAATTTTCAAGGAATTTTTAATATTTCCAGAAATTGGAGCTGTTTTTAGAGACAAATTTGACGAATAAGGAGATTTTATTCAATAAGTTCAATTCAATTTATATTGAGAGGAGTTAGAATGTTTTCTACTTATTTGAATGGGTCTTTGCGATTATATATTAATATCTTTCGAAAGATTCTAGAGAACTTCAAGAGATTAAATTTTTTTTTTTCAATTTCAAACAATTTTTTGGGATTTTGAAAGATTTTGAGCTCCAATTTAAGGGATTCCTAGAGTACTTTGAAAAACGAATGTATCGAAACTAATTTTCAATGGATTCCTGGTGATTCTGAAGGTTTCAAAGGAATTTTCAAGTATTTCGGGGAATTTCACAAGATGTATACAATTTTATTAAATGTCTATGGATTTCAAAGATTTTAAGAGATTTCATAGATTTTGAGGGATTCAAACGGTTTTTTCAGAGAACTTTGGAAAATAAAATATTTTTAGAGGATTTTACGACAATTTTAGGGAAATTTCAAATTGATTTGAGAAAGTTTAATGTGAAATTTAGATATTCGGAGATTTTAAAATAAAATTTTGAAACTTTCTACGGATTTTGAAAAGTTTTGAGATAATACAACGATTTTTGTGACATTTCGGCGAAAATATAAAATGATTTTTCATGCTAAGAAATTAATTTAAAAAGATTATTGAAAATTTCTTAAACATTTTAAAAAATATTTGGGAAAATGATATTTATATAACCCTAAAAACAAATAAACAAGTAAAAGTAAAGAATTCAAATATTTTGTGGAAAATCGTCTTATTTGATTGACTTCAAATGTTTCTAGTTATTTCGACTGTTTTTTCAGAGAAGTTAAACAAATAAGAATATTTCAATGAATAAGTTTAACTCAATATATATTGACAGGATTTGAAATAATTTCTACTCATTTGAATGGATTTCCCAATTATATATTCATATATTTTAAAAGACTTCAAAGAATTTCAAGAGTTTAATAAAATTTCAAGAAACTTTTAGAGAATTTCTCACAATTTTCAAACATTTTAAGCTTGAAAAACTTTCAAAGGATTTCAAAAAAATCTCAAGTTATTGTAAAAGGTTCCCAAGCATTGCAAGAGCTTGAAACAATTTAAGGAATATAAAAGAGTTTGATGGGATTTTCAAAGATTGCAAGGAATTTGAAAGATTTGAAGAAATTTCTACGAACTTTAACAGATTTGAAAATTTTTAATGAGTTCAAAAATACTTTCAAATGCATCAAGGGATTTTAATTTTTCAAGCGATTTCAAATATTTTGAAGAAATTCACATATTTGTAAAGTGTGCAGAATCGCTATTTTTGTCTACTGCCATATAAGATTATAAGTGGCATAAAATAAATAGTTTCTTTGAAGTTTGTCAAATTTTTATATCCAATATAAAATTTTCTGAATATTTTTGCATTATCCATTCTAATTTTTATTATTTTATAACCATTTCCTATATAATGATTTTATATAACGAATTTCCGATAATCAGGAAAACATGATGGTAAATTCATTATAGGAAGATCATTAAAGCTGCTCTCGTTCCTTTCTTCGATTTCTCTTTTTGTGTTCTTCAATTTATTTGTCAGACTTTCTTACAAAAACCACATAATATTATTAATAATATAATATCTGATCGATAACAATACACAGAAAAAAGCTAGGCTCTTCAGCCTTTGCCGGGGCAACTTCATGTAATTTTCTTTTGTTCAAACACTCAATTCAGGTTTATTTTTAACAATTTTTTAACAATTTCAGGCCTTGTATCATTAAAAAATTATATTTTATAACATCGAACTAGGTCTCCATCGATCTATGAATAGCAATATCATCTCAGACCGAAGC
>CAKNXH010000099.1:0-67599 GCA_932178445.1 Andricus quercusramuli | reverse complement strand
CAGGGATTTTTCAGGTTTTCTTGTAAAGTTTATTTTCGCTTTATATAAATAATAATTCCAGCCTAATTGAATTATAACTAACTTAGGATTTCATAGACTGCGTAATTGACTTTGGAAGAGTTTCATAACAAAAGACCTGGTACAACTGCATCAGTTTGAAATCTGAGTGGGACTCAGTAGTACAAGGCGGTTTCAGTCAGACAGCCTGGTCCTTGAATTGTGATCCGAACGATAAGGTTTGTTTTTGAAATGGTGCTAAGGAAAATCTATAAAGGTTAATAATTAGCATTGGGACGGACCGCGAAGGTGAGTGCGATGGAGTTCGTGCTGCGTGTACTGGTTTTTGTTCTGGTTGTTGTTCTCATTGGGGTCGGAAAAGGTTGTTGACCGATTAGACACTTCGCCCACGTCACCGGGCCATCGCATTCCGCAGCAGAAATCCGCATCTGTAACACCCAATAGCCCTTACCCAGGTTCCATTCCACTTTTCTCAAATTAAAAAAGGATCACCTGACCAGTGACCACTACCCTTTCTCACCTGGCTCAATACACACTTATTTATTTATTGTTTCAAATACAATGATGAAGAATATTGTATTCTTTATGAATTAGTTGAAAGCAAGCAATTTAAGGTTGCAAATTTACGAATGAAATAGAAACATACAAAGAAATACTTTATTTATTTTTCATTGTGTTTTGTGGGAAGGTGCGTAAAAAGTGTCTTTGGAGGATAGGGTACCTCATTGAAACCTCCTTTTCAGATATTTTAAATCTCCCATTTTCGCCGGATTAAACAAATATATTTAGAGATCACTATTCACGTTTTAATGTCAAAAATTCGAACTTTCATCGTTTTGAAATTTTCATTTCAATTTTTCTTCCTAATGAAAAATATCAAGGTGGGTATCAGCATCCTTGACGTTGCAATTTTATGATAAAATTGAGATCAAGAGGTCAAATTCATCTTAGGATATTTTTTTAAATTATAAAGCTTTCAGGAAATATTCCTTACTTTATTGACAAACATTTCTACTACGATTTTGAGAAAAATTCAGTAATTCTTATATAATCTTAAGATTAAAAAATTGTTTTAAACCAAATTTGCACATCGATAAATTCTTATTGAAGGAAAGTCTCTGGTACCTTATTTTTATATTCAACAGTATCACCAATTGTGTGTTTTTTCAACTTAAAGGGAAGAATAGTTGCTAATACATATATATATTTTATGATTATTATTTTTTATGTTATATTATGTTAATTCATAATATATCATTCTTTGACTTTGATGTTATATAAATATAATTTATCTAAGATTCTCAAAGAAAATCAGAAAGATTTTTAAAGATTACGGATGTGTCAAATAAAATTTCAAACAAATAGTTGAATTTTCACCGAGAAAAGATGAATTCTCAACAAGAAATGTAAAAGTTGATAGTTTCACAAGAAATATTTTGATTTTACAATAAAAACAGTTGTATTTCATTTAAAAAAAAATAAATTTTTGAGAGAATTTTGGAATTTTTACTAAGAAAATATATCAACAAAAAAGGTTCGAAAAGAATTTTGAACATTCCAAATATACAGAAAACGTACCTAGAAAATTTTCAAAGATTTTTTTTTTATTTCATAGGATTTTATTAAATTTTACGAAAAATTCAAGACAGTTAAAAAAATGTTTAGGTTTTATAATTTTCTGTTCAGGAAGAATTTAAAAATATTTTATAAATTTTTTAGAAATCTGTTAATGTTTCGAAATATTTTTCTGAATCTCTGAAAAACTTCTACACTTCCTAAATATCTAAGGAGAATTTTTCATTTTCTTCAGAATTGAAATCTGTCAAATCTTGAGAAGCTTCTCAATATTATTTTCAAATCTTCAAAAATCTACACATCGATTGATATTTTTTTCTTTCTTTATTTATTTCTTTCAATTTGTCTCAGAACCTTCCGGGTGATTTTTGGAAATATTGTAATTCTTTTTGAATAATGATTTGAAATTCAATTTTCAAAATAAAAAATTATTTTTAATTTTTCTAGGAATCTTAGAAAAAACTGTTTTATTATCTTGAAACCTCTTAAACCTTTGAAGGCGTCAAAAACTTATCACGAAATATTGAAATATCTACATACATCTTTTTTTTAAATATTTTTGAATTATAAATCAATTTGAAATTTTTTCTAAACTTTGAAATTTCTTCTTCAATTATTCTAATTTTTCCTGAAATGTTTTCAAAATCTTTCGAAATTCAAAAAAAACTTTCTTTGAATCTTCGAGATTCTTTTCCGGCAATCTTGAAAATCTCCTGATATGTAAAACTTTTATTTCAAATAATCTTCTGAAATTATTTTTTTTGGACGAAAAATCGTTTAAAAAAAAACTTCCCAAGAAACTTGAGAAAATTTCATATTTTCTTCAAACCTTCGAGAATAGTTAACAAGCTTTCACCGAAATTTCAAATTTATGTCTTAAAAACTGAATATTGTAAGAACTGCGTTATGTGTTAGTTATTAGTTCGAACATATATTTCTTCATTTGAATATAGGGTACCACTGACATTCCCTTTACAAAAATTTATCAATTTTTTAAAAAGATTTTTTTTTCAAATTCTAGGACAAGTGATTGTTACATTTTTCCGACAATAGTAGAAATTGTTTTCAGAACAATCAGTAATATTCACTAAATCTTTCGTAATTGAAAATTAAAAATTAGCGATGAATTTGACTACTTAATCAGAACTTCATTATAAAATCACGACCTGAAGGGTCTTTAAAGCACCTTAAAATTTGTTTCGAATAACGAAAAAAAAATGAAGTTTGCATGACATCCTAATGAAAAATTGTTGTATTTTACAATCTGAGTTAGTTAAAATTGTAGAAATATCAATTTGAAAATTAAAAAAAAAAATCGAAGTTTACGCTTCGAAACCTCCATAGTGATATTTGAACATTTTTTGAAAATCAGGCGGTGGTGATCTAATCAGGTGATCTAAAAAAATTATTTCATGAGGAACCCTAATGGAGGGTCATTTATTATTTACTGAAATTGTTTCGGATAAGAAATATTACAGAATATAGAGTAAAGATTATGAGGAATACTTGTCAAATGTTGATTGATGTGTTGGATGATGTACATTTTTTGTCGAAGGACAATTATTGATCAAATGAAAATCCAGTACCTTGAAGCTATATGTATTTTCAATCTCAGTTCAAGCTGTTCAAATACGTGCGAAGCATTGATCCGCATATGAGAGAGGAGGATTTCACGATTCGTTATTTTAAATATTCAGGCCATTACTTCCGAACAATCTAAATTTTAATTGACCCATTAAGTTGGATCTTATCATTCTTGTAGGCCTTTTATTTCAATAAAAGATTTAATCTGCAGCTAAGGGTATGTCATGAAATCGTTTTTTTTTAGATTTTCTGAAACTGAGAAATTTCTTCTTGACCGGGAAATAAACCCCCATTTTTTGCATATGTTTAAAAATAAGACTAGTGCGTATAGAGGTTTTTATTGAAAAAAATTTGACTTTTTTTTAGTTTTTGAGTTTCTTTTTCCTACCATTTAAACTATCCCGTCTTGTACAATACTTTATCGATTCTTCATTAGGACCCTTGAATTTGCTTCAGTATGAAAAAAAAATTTAAGATTTAACTCAAATTATTAGGTCAAAAAGTAAAGAAGTCAAATTCATACCTAATTTTTTTTCTAATTATCAAACTTTCAGGAAACATTACTTACTTTACTGGCAACAATTTCTAGTATTCGAAAAAATTGAAATACTTTCTCGCTAATTCAAACACCATTTTTCTCTTATTTTTTATATTCAATTCAAAAAAAGTTCTCAAAAAATATTCTAAAAATTTCTAAAAAAGGATGTAGAAGATTTTGAAGCCAAATTTTCAAATTTTGCAAGAACACAAAATTTAAAAAAGAGAAGTTTGAAGGATATTAAGAAGTTTTTATGAGGCTTCAAAATAATTTTAAACTTGAAAAGATTTAAAAAAAGGAAAACGAAGATTTTTGAAGATTTAGAATAGAGAATTTTGAAATTCTTTAACAACCTGAAACAAATTCTTGAGCGTACTGGAAAAATACAAAATAATTTGTCATTAAAAAAAATGAATTTCAAGAGATTATTCAAAAAGTTTTAAAAATGTTCGGAAAGACTTTCAAAATTTTAGAAAAAGTGTCTGGAAGACTTGAAAATAATTTTTTGAATCTTGAAACATTTGAAACCAGTTTCAGGAAAATTCGAATAATTTTCAGATATATCCAGGAGTTTCAAAAAAATCAAAAATAAGTTAAAAATTTCACAAAATTTAAGTTAAAATGTAGATTTTGACGATTTTTAAATACAATTTCGAAGCTTCATAAGGATTTCGAAAGGTTTAAGGATCATAACAACATTTTATTAGGGTTCTAGGAGAATTTTATATGATTTTTCATGTTGAAAACTCAGTTTAAAGAGATTGTTCAAAAAGAAAAGAAAAATATTTTAAAACATTTTCAAAATTGTCAAAAAAGTATCTGGAAGGTTTTAAGGTAATTTTTCTGATTTTGAAAGATTTTACAAAACATTAAACAGAAATTCATGCAGTTTTAAAGATATTTAGAAATTTTGAAAAGAATTGAATATTTAACAATTTGAAAATATTTCAATTACTTTAATTCAATATGTAGATTCTTAAAGATTTTTAAATAAAATTTTCAAGCTTTCTAATTATTTAGAATAGTTCCAAGGCAATACGACAATTTTCTTAAGATACCCGGTAAAATTCTAAATAATTTTTTCTGTTGCGAAAACAATTTAAAGAGATTATTTTTAAAAAATGTAAACATTACATAAGATTTCCGGAATTGTCCAAAAATAATCGGGAAGATATTAAGGCAATTTTTTAATTTTGAAAGATTGTTAAAATTTTGAAAAAAATTTGATTCAGCTTAAAAGATATTTAGAAAAGAGATATCTATCCGACCTTGAAAACAAATACGCTTCAAAAAGAAATAATATTCATTTGAATTTTTGTATTTTGTATTAAAAATCATCTTTTTCCTGAATTAATCATTCAGTAAAATTTTGTCTCTACTAAAAAGTCTTTTTTAATCAAAATTCGTCTTTTTTGGTTGAATTAAACTGTGATTTTTTATATTGAGTTGAAACCCTTTTCGCTGACACATCAACTATAATATTTTTCGTTAGGAATTAATCTTTTATAGTTGAAAATTCAACTACTTGTTGAAAATTAACTTTTCTGTTAACATTTTTATTTGACACATCTGAAATCTTCAAAAATTCCTTTCAATTTTTTCAATATTCTTAGGAATATTATATGTATAAACTTCGACAAGAATTTATCGATTTTTTTTATTTTTTTAGAAGAAATATTTTTCAATTGTAGTACAAAAATTGTGTAACTTCTTTTCAAATTATGATTAGAGATCAATATTTTATGTAGTTCTGAAGTGCTTAATTGTGTTTGAAAGTGTGTTCAAAGTTTGTTTTCCACTTGGTAACAGTCATATTTCAGGATATAACAAAGAGAATCACTTTAAAAATTTTAAAAAAGTATTAGAATTTATTGATTTTATTTCCGTTAAGTTCTAACAGAAGCACGATAATTTTATTTGTTCATAAGTCAACAAAATTTTGAAATTTTATCAATAATTATTTTCCTACAATGTGCTTTTGAAAGCGCCTTTATTTAATCAAAGGAAAAGTACTCAACTTTGAATCAGAATTTCGAATAAATAATATTTCGTAAATTATTATTCATTTCAATAGAGTTTAGTATATGATTGCGCTTTCTTAAGGGATCTGAATGTCTTTCAATGCATTTTTAGAAAACGCATATTACAATTCATACAAATCTGCTTGTATTAACAGAAAACATCCCATTTGAAAAAAATTATGGTCAAAACTTCACATCTCTTTGGCAACGACCCTTATACATAGCTCTACATTTTTTTCCATAACGAAAGAAATTTGTGGGTCGCATAATATACCAAAAATCATTTCCTAAATTGTGCCAGATCGTATAGTTAGAATTGTAGAAATTAAAACATAAAAATTTTGAAATGTCCAATTTTCGGCAAAAGACCTCCATAGCGACCTATAAATACTTTTTTTCAATCTGGCGGATATAGTAGATCATTTTCTTACCGAAAGAAAGAAATTTCCGATTGTGGATTTTAAAATCTGAAAAGAAAAGAATTTTATGAGGTAGTTAAATTGTACTGCTTATGTAGCCGACTAGCTCCTTTTTTCTTATTCAGGTTAAATTCATCTAACCTACGCTTTGCAAAAAAATTTTCAAAACTTCGCCTCTTTAGTTGCTGAAATATATTTATAAAATGTAAAAATAATTTTTAAATACTGTTAAAAACCAATACAAATTTTTTTGTTAAAGCTGAATTTCTACTATGCTACTTTTTGAGATAATTGAACATAACTTGTTAGAAACTCTTTCCTAATTGCCTTTCTGTTCTCTTTCACATAATTTCTAACTTTTAATTTTTTTATCTCTTACCTTTCTCGGTGTTTTATTCAAAAAAGTTGTGCTTTGAGTTGAACTCACTTATCTGTTTGGCGTTATTAAGGAAAACTATGACTTTGTCATAAAGATAGTCGCGATATCCTCCTGACTCGATTTTTTTTTCGTTCCTGGTCCCTCGACGAGACGAGCACTCCTACCCTGAGGAAGTTCCACACTAGGAATTCTAAAAAAACTAAAACGGATTTCGATAAGAAAGTGGGGCAGTGCATTTAATTACGATTTACAAATCGAGTGTAATTCCCCAGTGCGCCTGGTTCTGATTGGATTTTAATGCAGATGAGGAGCATCAAATGGCTGAAGACAAGGAACCAGAAAATGAAATTTTGCTCTTGTTTTTAAAACGGTTGTCAAAATGGTAATGCTTCCATTCAAATCGAAATTTAGAATTATTTGACCCTTTTTTTAAAGATGATAGAAAATAATTACACAGTTGACCCCGGAATATCAAATCGTTGTTTATCATTTTGAATATAAACTTCTGATGAAAATTTGTCGAAACCCAAATTGATTTTTACACAACTTTGTCCATGCAGGTCGAGTGGCAGTTGTTATAATTTTCATTGAGAGTTATAGGTTAGTCACAGCTCTGAAAATTAGATTTTTTCTTTCCGAAGGTTTTTCTTTAGATTTACCCATATACGACTGTAACTTGGAAGATTCACTATTTTCTAACACAAACAGAAAATGTTTCAGAAAACTTCGAATTTTTAATAAAATACATGAATTTTCAACTAAAAAAATATCAATTCATAACTCGAATTTTCAATCAAAAAATCTCAAGTTTCAACAAAAAATGAAATAGTTGAATTTTCTTGTATGGTGATGAACCTTCAACTAGAATAGTTCATTTTTATGTGAAAAAATTATTGTTCAACCAAAAAACACGAATCTTCAACAAAATAGTTGAATTTTCAACAAAGAGGTTCAAATTTCAAATAAACAGTCAAATTTACGACCAAAAAGAATAACTTCTTAACCAAATTGATGAATTTACAACAAAATAATTAAACTTTCAACATAATAATTACATTTTGACAAAAAACATGAATTTTTAACCAAAAATATAATAGCAGACTTTTAAACCAAAAATAATCAACTTTCAACCAAAATTAATTGAATCCTCAACCAAGGAGATGAATGCTAAGCCAAAACAGATCAATATTCAAAAAAATAGTTGCATTAAATACCAAAAAAATACGTTTCTACCAAAAGCGATCAATTTTTTAACTAAATGAACAAATTTCCAAAAAAACAGTTAATTTTTCAATCCACAAGTATGAGATTCAAAAAAAAAAGTTATTTAAAAAAAAATTTAAGTTGTCAACCAAATTGATCAATTTTCAACAAAATATCAACATTTTTAACCAAAAAATAAAATGGTAACCAAATATTCGAATTCTGAACCAAATATATAATAGTAGACTTTTTAACAAAATATAATTAACTTTTAACCAAAGTAGTTCAATTTATAATTTAAAGAAATGAAATTTCTACCAGAAAAGATTTTTCTACTGAAATGATGAATCTTCAACTAGAATCGTTCAAATTTCAATAAAAAAATAATTTTCCACCAAAAAGGCGACTTTTCAACGAAATAGTTAAATTTTGAACTAAAGAAATAAATTCCTCACTAAAAGGATGAATGTTTAACAAAAAAAAAGATTTTTTGATAACTGATTGAACCAATAATCTAGTAGTTGCAATTTTAACCCAAAAAACGAATTTTCAACAAAACAGTTGTTTTTTGAACGAAAAAAAGGGATTTCAGAACAAAATCGCTGAATTTCCAACCACGAAAAATGAATTTCCATAAAAACAGTTGAAATTTAAACAGAAAAATATTCAAATTTCTTACAGAAAATGATGAATTCTCAACCAAATATACATTATTAGACTTTGAAAGAAAATAATCAAGATTAACCAAAAATTTCTAACAAAAATGTGACTATTTGAAGGAGATAAATTTTTAACTAAAATCATGCATTTTTATCAAAAAACATTATATTTCAACGAAAAAGTTCCACTTTCGACCAAGTATCAAAATTTTTAAGCAAAAATATGAATTTTCAACGAGAAATATATCAACCCAAAAAGATTTTATCTCAAAAAGAAAGTTGAATTTAATAAAAAAATATAACAAAATAATTGAATGGTCAACAAATAAACATAATTTTAAACTAAACAGTAAGATTTAAAAAAAAGAAGAATTTCGAAACAAATAGTTGATTTTCCAACCCAGGAATACGAAATTTCAACAAAAATATTGAATTTTTGAGCAAAAAGAATTACTTTCTAACAAAATTCTGAAACTGTCAAGAAAATAATCAAATTTTTTAGCAGCAAAGATGAATTCTGAACCAAAAACATGATAGTAGACTTTTTAACTAGAAAGTAATAATTTTCGACTAAAAATAGTTGTACATTCACCCAAAGAGAAGCGATTTCGACCAAAATAGAATAATTTCAACGCAAATGGTGAATTTCAAAGTGGAATAGTTAAATTTTCAGTAAAAAAATTAATTTTCTGCCAAAAAAGCGAATTTGCGACAAAGCGGTTGAACTTTTAACAAAAGAATTGCTTTCTTTTAACAAAATCTTACAATTTGAAGCAAATAATAGAATGTTGAACCATGATTGATGTATTTATAACTGAAAATATAATAATAGACTTTTCACCTGAGGAGATGAAGTTTGAAGTGAAATTATGAACCATCAAAAGGAATATTCAAACTTTCAGTCAAAAAAATTAATTTTCAATTAAAAAAAACGAATATTCAACTCTAGAAATAATTTTTTTCTTCCAAAAACGTTTCTGCAGATTTAACTAGTTCCAACTTTCACTTTAGGAAGATTGACAACTTGCTAAAATCTTCAAGGAATTTTTTAGAAAATTTAAAATTTCAGAGTAAGAGAAAAAAACCAATTTTTCTATATTGGGTTCTGAAAATGATTTTCCTTCACCTTCAAAAAGTATTTATTTAGATCTACGTTCGAGTATTCCTCGTAACTTATTGATGTTTTGTTCTGATAATCTGCTGTTTCACATCCACAGTTGATATTTCAACCTGAAAAGATTTTATATAAAAAAAAAATGGTTGAATTCAACCAAAAATACTAATTTTCGAAAAAATAGTTGGTAGCTCAACCAAGGCAGTTATGAATTGAATATTACTATATGTGTAACATCTGACACTCGACAGTTGCTACTCACGAAAATGCATGACAGGAAACTGATCTTGAAAATCGTATCATTCTGATGATCGAATCAAAAATGCGGAATCTGTATGAAAACATCGCTTATCATTTTGATCCAACTTTAGAATCAAATTCATCAACTTTCATTTACGGTGTAAATAATTCACCGAAATAGAATACAGCTACTGAAATCCAAATAATTTGCAAATCTTGATTATATTTGAATCTCCATCAGGAATATTCGCGAGATAAAGAAAACAATTAAAGAATGTATTTTAGCGTGAAATTTCATTCCCTGAATTCATTACCGGAGAGTGGATTAAATTCCAGGCTGAATAGTTCAAATACAACGAAATTCAGAAAATAGAGTTGGGAGCCTTTTTAATACGAAAATCATATATAAAGAGATATTTATAATCGACTTTCCTATGCTTCTAATCAAATCATACCTACGTTAATTCTGCAATTAACAGCAAAGCTTTTACGTGGGTAAGGATACTAATTTTTTTTAAATAAGGATAAAAGGAACGGAAAGGGTAAGAGTGCTCCAACCAGAAAAAGTAAAGCTTCATGGCAACTATAATATTACTGGTGTAGATTTTCTACGCGTGATAGCTGCAAGCTGTTAGCAAGCTTTATTTTGCAGCGTTACCCTTTCAGAAATCTCGGTAAGCTTCATTCTCAAAGCTCAAACGAGCGACTTGCGACACGGCGAAAAAATGGGACATTTTTAATTAGGTGTAATTCACTTAATATTATTTATTATTATTACTAAAAATAATCGACAAATGTTTGCAGTTAATATATTCTGTTCGCAGTATGAAGCTGGTTCGTAGTTATGCATTCATTTTTTGATTACTTCTTTTTGAGAATGGCTTTCTATATAAATGTGATGATTAATGTTATATTGTTGTTGTTCCTTAGTATTCGATCTTTCACGAATTAAAATCGTACAAAATAAAAAAAAATAATCTTAAGTTTTGCATTTTTCATGACCTGAGGTAGTTTCGCCAAAAATTAGACCTATGGGAAAAAGAATTGTCTATGATTTTAAGAATTGGAATTATATTATTAGTCATGTCCTATGAAAAACCATTATTTTTATGAAAAAAGTTCGAAAGTTACGAAAAATAAGTATGTTGACAATATTTTTTGTAAATAAATTTCTTCTTACTATGTCTCATTACCAATTTTTAAAAAAATTGCTGAATTTTGATCAATTATGGCTTATTTTTCTGGAAAATATTCTACAATTCCAAGGTTTTCAATTTAGAAAATATATAAATAATCTATAAATGTATTCATTTGTTTAAAAAAAATATTTTCTTAAAAAAAAATTGTAGAAAAAGTAGAGTTGTAGAATATATTTGTCTCGAAGCTCTATTAAATCCTTGCCTAACACCTGATCCGTCGATTGTTAAGTATAATTCAATTAGTCATAACTTTAAAGTAGCGCGCAAAAAAAAAAAAATATTTCATTAATTAAATCAGTTTAAATTGTTCCAAACATTTTTTTAACACTAAATATAGAAAAATTTGTTGTTACGGATTTTCACAATTTTTACGTTTTTAATATTTGCAAACAAAAATCCAAGCAGGTAAATTATTAATTGTTATTATTGCGATTAAATTTTGTTACTCAGTGCTTTGGAATTATTTGATTTAAAAAATAGTTTTAATTGTATTTATTTTAAGACGTAGAGCAAATGAGCTTAAAAATGTGGGTCGTCTTCATTACTTAATTACCAGGGTTGCGGTGTAGGTAATAATAACAGAGTTCAGAGTCTTTTCCCTGCATTTCCCCTTTTTTTTTATTTTACTTTTTCCCGCCATTTCTCTAAAAAATTCCCCTTTCTTCCCCTTTTTTCAAATCAACGATATTTGCAAATACAATTGTTCCTTTTACATCTAAAAAATTGCTATTGGACACAAATTTAATAATCTCTACAATTTAAGAAATTGTCAAAAACTACAAAAACCCAGCTTTCAACAGTTCGACAAATTGAAGGGCATTTTTTCTTAGACGTTAAATATTTTCTTGTTTGAATATACATTTCATATAATATTCAATTAATAAAGATTTAAAAAATTTAAGCAAACTTCTTTTTCTTAGTTTTTCTTAAATGGAGAAACCTAAGCTTTGCTTTCAGACCAAAATATATAAAACCAAAAATGATATTTTTTTATTAAAAAATAAAAACGATGTTCATTCGAAATTCTTTTATCACTCGCGTTTAATATGAAAATTTCCATAGTTATGTCTTTTAGTAAAAAATATTGGCATCCATGAAAATAATAAAATTAAGAAAGTAAGAGTTTTTTCAAACATCATAGTAACTAGAGTGGATCATTTCCTAAATTATTAAACACACTTTAAAAATTTTCAGAACTCTTGATATTTGAAAATATCATATTATGAATGTGCAAATAGTTCATATTTTCAATATCAGAAAATAAAAATCCTAGACGTGAACGTGCGCATCGCGTTTTAACAAAAATATTCAATTAATAATTTTCATTTGTTTGTGATTCATTAAATTTTTTATTTTTCCTACATATTTCAATGAATTTTTACGATTTCCAAAGACAACAGGGGATCTTAATAAATCTCTGGAGAACTTTGGGGAATGTATTTCATTTTATTTTAAAGAATTTCTCCAGATTTCAAGATTCTCAGGGGATATGGAAGACATCGAAAAATTTCAAAGGATTTCAAACATTTCAGGTTATTTGAAAAGATTCCAAAAAATTTGAAGATTACTTTTTTTTATATTGATTTCTGTAGGTACTTGTTTTTTTTTGTGAAGAGATGCGAGCAGAAAAGAATAATCTCAAAATTTTTGTATAGTGTTTAGAATGATCATACTAGACAACTTCGAATCAGAAATTTGTGCAAATCTCGCTGAAAATTAAATTTTTTTCAAAAAGGTTCTCAACTGAACAAAAATATAATAAGTACTACAATTTAAGGAATTTTCAAAAACTACGAAAACCCAGCTTTCAACAGTTCGTCAAATTGAAGGGCAGTTTTTAGTAGATGATAAATATTGTTTTCTTTGAATATACATTTCATATAATATTTATCCGATAAAGATTCATCAAAATTCAAAGCAATTTAAAATTTAAGCGAGAAAAATGTGTAGAACTATACAATTTCTTGTAAAAAAACTCGGTACTTTCCAGGATTTTCTGTCTCTGAGTTTGTAATGCAGACGCCCACTTGTGTCGAGTCTTAGGTGCAGTGATTACTGTCGTGATATAGTCAGGCGCATTAGGTAAAGAGGACTATGAAACGAGGCCAAACTAATCAGACTAGCATTCCATTGTCAGTGGTTATTGAGAATATACTTTACATTATTATTAAATTCTTATTATTCGTAATCCCTACGAGGGATACATTCTTTAGAATTTATTATCATTCTATAGTAACAAGAGTTTCAATTATTTCCTGAATTATGCAGAAAGTTAATTACTTTTATACTAACATAAGTCTACTCAATCGTTTGAATAATATATTTGTTATATTAGGTGGTTCAAGAAGGCAACTAAAAAATTATCTCAAGTATTTACATTCCTTACAATACTATAAATTGATTTTTATTTTCCTGGATTTTCAAAATGACATGGAGAGCAAAAGATCTTGAAGACACTATCATGACAAATTTCTAAGAACTAGAAACAGACCATTTTTCAACTCCTAAAAACAAATTCAACCTCGAATTTAAATTGAAGGGATTGAATGGAATTTGAAGAGACTGAAATTAAGAAATAAGTTCCAAATTCTTCTTCATTTTTTACAAATCCTTACCACATTCTTAGAATTTTTATTGAAAATTTTCTTGCTGCTTATGTTTGAAATTTTTTGTAAGAGGAAAGCGTTTGGTATTAGGAATTTCAAAAAGTGTGCAATGAATTGTGAATATTCCGATTCTAAAGGAAAATTTTAAAACAAGTGATAATATTTTTTTAAGCTCATGTGGGTTTCAAAATACTTCAGATATTTAAATTTCATTTCAAGTTTTAGGCAAAGTTCACCATCTTTTATTGAAATCCAGAGGGTAAATGGTGAACGAGTTTCATATTTAATGAATGGTGGTGATTTTTTTAATCATTACAAATCAACTTTCTCACGAAATTACCTTTGTTTTACAATTTTTATCTAAATTTTCACTGAATTAAAATTTTTGTAAGAAACACATACAGCAAAGATCATGCGAGAAAGACAAATTTGCTGCCAGGAAAATTTTCTTTAAAATTCTCTTAAATATTTTGCAGTCTCATAAATTCCTTGGAATCCTTCAAAATCTTCAGAATCATATTAAAATCTCTTGATATCCTTAAAAATTAATGAAAATACCTCGATATCTCTGTGAGTCCCTGTGAAATTTCGTGAATTCTTCTATAAATTTTGTATATCCCTTAAAATTTTCAAATGATGTGAATATTCCTCAAAATTCTATCAATATCAATGGATATCTTTTGAAATTCTTGAAATCGCTTTAAATTTTCAAACTTTCTCAAAAATCCCTCCAAATTTTTAAGAATACATTAAATCAAATATTCTGAAATATTACGAGATCCTTTGAAATCTTTAAAAACCGTTTATAATTAATTTGAATCTTGTAGAATCCTCTAAGATCCGTCAATATACTTTTTAATGTATTAAATCCTCTTAAAATGCTTCAAAATCTTGTAAAATCAACGAAACTCTTTTAAATTTGTTGAAGTCTTATCAATTCCCTAAAAATCTTCTGAGTTCTTATAAAACTCCTTCAGATCTCATTATATCTTCGAAATTCCATTGAAATCCCCTTAAACCAATCAAAATTTCTTGATAATTCTTCGGTATCTCTGGATATCCTGTAAAATTTTGTGAATTATTTTGAAAACATTTCAAATTTTTACATTTTTTTCAAGTGATGTGAATATTCCCTGAAATCCTATAATTTTCATTGTTATTGTACATAATCCATAGAAATCCCTTTAAAACGATCGAGCTTCTTGGAAAACCCTTGAAATCATTTAAAAACTGTGGGAATTCCTTCAGTTTTTCAGGGATTTCGTAAAATCTTTTAAAATTCCTGAAATCGGTTGATATCTTAAAAATCCCTTGAATCCTTTCAAAAGTCAATTGAAATCTTACGATATCCTGTAAGATCCATGCATGTACTTTGCAATTCTTTGAAATCTCGTAAATTTATTTTCAAATTCGTGAAATCATTGAAACCCCTTGAAAACTGTGAAAATCCCTTAAAATCTTCTGAAATTTCCTAAAATCCTGTCAAATCCCTTCAAATGTTCAAAACTCCATTAAAATGCCCTGATATCCTTCAAGATTCGTCAAAGTACTTCAGCATTTCTTGAAATCCTATGAAATCCAGTGAATTCCTTTGAAAATGTTGTATACCCCTTACAATTTTTTTAATTATGTGAATATTCCTTCGAGTCCTATGCATTCTATGCATGTCGTACTTTGAAAACCCTTTGCAATGATTGAGGTTCCTGAAAATCCCTTGAAGTCCTCTTAAAATTGTAGAAATCCCTCAACATTTTTTGAGATTTCCTGAAATCTTTTCAAATCTTTAATATCGTTAAAAATCTGAAAAATTCCTTAAAATCATCCCTTGAATTTGCTTAAACTCCTTGATATTCTATGAAATATCTCGAAATATTACGAGATCCCTTGAAATCTTGAAAGTCCCTTCAAAATTTATTGAAAAAATTAAAATTCATGTGAAGCTTTCCAAATCTCTTAAAATCGCCTAAAATATATGAAAATATTTTGAAAGCGATTAAAATTCTTCGATGTCCCTTAAAATCCTTTATAATATTCGGAAATCCTTTGAAATCATGAAACCCCGTTAAATCTAGCAGAGTCAGTTAAAATTACTTAAAATCTTTGCAAGTCTTCCGAAATGTTTCTAAAAATCCCCTGAATTTCTCAAAATTCGTGAAAATATATTCGTAACTTTTCAAATTCTTTGAAATGCCGTGAATTTTTTGAAAATATTTCGAAATCTCTTAAGATACTTAGAAATTAGTGATTAGTGATGCATCTTGGTAATTTCCAGACAAAGGACAGATTTTCTCGAAACGTAATCAAGTGGAATCAAAATGTGATAGAGATCGAAAATCTGTGGTTCCTTGCAATCTTTTCTAATTCCTTGAAATCTCTTTTAAAATGAAAATAATTTATATATTCTTGATATATTGAGAAAAAATGATCGAATTCTACATTTTCTAATGACGAAAATGCCTATTTTTGCTGTACAAAAACACTTTTTTTACTCAGGTCCTAATCTAAAATAACACTTTCTACACGACAATTCGAAATACTCAAATGTGTTGTTAAATTCAAATTTGACTTAACTTTAAAAATGAGCTAGATACCTTATTTTTGTTTTGAGTATAAAATACCTAAAAATTATCGGAAAAATCTATTCTCTAAAGAGAATTCGATTGCAAGAACTTTCTGGTTGAAAATACTTTTTGCTAACCCTGAATCGAAACCATTGTCTAAAAACATATAATAATTTTCATATCAGTAGAAAATAATGAGCTGAATTGCTTTTGATCCAATAACAGACAGGATGAATTCCCAAATCGGATTGCTATGCATGATCGGTTTCTGTGTTTGCCACATTTGGGATTACGTGATCCTGTGGGGAATTTGAATTCGAATTTAGCCGTGTCACAGCTCGCTCGTCTATATAAATGTATGCTCCTCTCCGACTATGAGTCGTTTTTTGAAATAAAATACCCTTTCGACGAGGGTTGAACAGTGAACTGTGGTTGTGTTGTACTGTGTGGTGGTAGTGGTGCTGGTGATGTTCGAGGTGCTCGGGGCTGGCGGGGTGATTGGGTTCGTGGTCGGGAATGTAGTCGTCTTGGCGGGTATGGGGCGGGGGCCTCAGTGTACCTTGGACCGGGGGCAGAAGTCGTTTGTCGTACCGCGTCGACAGCAGCAGGTTGTCCAGAATCTCCTTGTCCGACTTTCCTTCCTCGAAGCTGTAACATATTCAACAATAACGAACGTACGATCTTCGCCGGTCATCGAGGGCCTTCCAGGTCTTACTTATTTGGCCAGGACCTCGAAGCCAGCGATATTCATATCGCCATGTTCCCACTCTGATAAATACATCACATGGTTCCATTCACATCTCTTCAAACCAGCCCCCTGCAAGGACTGTATGTCAGCGTTAAGGTGGGCGCACAAGAAAATCCGTTGCAGTGCGCTGGAGATGTCTCACGGACGTGCCATCCGCGCGCGAGACATAACGCCAACCAATCGCGTGCAGCCTGCCGTGCTGCTAAGGTCCGTGGCAGCACTTACTCAAGTACGTTGCGAACTAGGGTAAGTAGCGTCATGCTTGTGTTCGTCACCGCTCGGACTGTAGCAGCACGACAGGTTGCACGCGATTGGTTGGCGTTATGAGTCCGTGTGCGGACGTCACGTCCGTGAGAAGTGCCCAGCGCACTGCAACGGATTTTCTTGTGCGAACACCTTCAGTTCACTAGTACGGTCAAGTGAAGCGCGGAGCGCAGATAGCGCTGGGAGTCTTCACAGCCTGTTTTTACCTGGCAAGCATAGGCAAAATGGGCAAAATTAGTTGGAAATTAATTAATTTGATATTATTCGTCATGGCAATCGGTTTCATGCATCACGTAATTGAAGTTTCATATCTTTTTGAATATTAGAAAAATTGTGAGTAAAAAAAAATCATCGAAATCTATTTTTCTAGCTGCGGAAAATATGGAAGGTTTCAAACGTAACAGGGAGGAAATGAATTTAATTTTCTCTCAACTCAAGAAATCAAATTGAACTTATAATTGTACTAATTTTCATTATTGCATTCCAAATTTGTCCATAAAAATTATATAAAGTATTTTTGCAAAAAATAAGTTTGAAAAAAAGCAATGAGAGACAAACGATATTTCTTTTTTATTACACATAGTTACAAAAAAATAATGCAAACCTGTTAAAATATTTTTTTAATAATAATATTGTGAAATTATATTTCATAAACAAAATTACTCTTATGAAATATACAATTTAATTAAAAATTGAATTCAAATAACTGATATACATCCAGGAAATTGAGAAGGAAGGGCAACTTCCTTCAGCCTTGGTTTCTTGTATTTGCTCTATACAAAAGAAATATTTAAAAAGTTTCAAGTGAAGACCAATAACTTGTTACACTTCAGAAAAATTGGGGTCAAATGAGTGAAACTAAGAGATAATGATTCTAAATAAAGTATAACAATAAATTACATATTGAAATTATCGAATGATTAATTAATTTGAATAATAGTTCAATTTAAAATAAAGATATCGTTTCCGTTTAAGATAAGATGTTCGATATTTTTTATTATAAAATATAGTTTTTATTAAAATACACGATGTAGATATTGTTTCATTTTAAGACGGAATGTTGGATATTTTTTAATAAAATACATAGTCTTTATTTAATTTTTTATGTTTCTACGGAAAGTTTTTTTGAGATAAAGATATTGTTTCAGTTTCAGATAAAATATACGATATTTTTTATTGAAATACATATAGTTCTTATTTAATTTGTTATATTTCAACGTAAGAGATTTCAAAAGTAAAGATATATTTTTATTTTAAGATGAAATTTTCGATATTTTTCATTAAAATACATAGTTCTTGTTCAATTTTTTATATTTCTACGAAAGAATTTTTTCAAATACAGGAATCTTAAGAACATTTTGTATTAAAACCTTATTCAATTCTTAAAAAATATTTTTTAAATTCTTAAAAAATCTACACTTTTTTTTAAATTTGTTAAAATCCTCGCAAGATTTAAATTACTTTTTAATCTTTTCAAACATTTTAAATATCAATCAAACTCACTTAAATTTTTGTTTTAATCAATAATCGTTCAATTGCTATTTATGTATCAAAATTTATTTATAAATATTCCCTTCAAAATAATTTTTCAAAATAGAAAATCATTTCAAATTTTATTTCAAAATCTTCAAAAATCAGCATTTTGTTAAAATTTTATTTTGAAATATTCTCAAGATTAAAACTGAGTTTGAATCTTTTTAAAATTTCTAAATATCTCTGAGCTTATTCGATTTTAGAAAAATTAATTGTTCAACTTTTATTCAAATAAAAATTAAACAATTTCACTCACTAATGAAAACATTTTTAAATAGAGTAATAAAATAATTAAAATTGTAAAGTTCAAAGATTAAATTTTTCTTTCTGAAATTTTAACGATTCAGGGTTTTCTTTTTCAATGAATTGGGACTAAAATTATTTAGTTTTGAATATGTAATTTATAGTTGTTGGTTTTAAATAAACACTAAAATATTGCTTATTATTTCAAAGTTATATACTTTTAATTTTTTCAGTTCAAAATTGTATAGTTTAGACTGAATCAATATTTGAATAGGATGTGCAATTCAATAAAAGTGTTTAATTATGAATCTATTAATTTAAAGTTCAAAATAGTTTATAAAGTTTCAATTGGACGTTCACATTTGTTTAACTAGTACAGTAACTCAAAACAAAAGAATTTTTCAAATTTCTACAAAAGAATTTTTCAAATATAGATGTCGTTTCAGTTTAGGATAAAATGCATAAATGATATGTTCTTCATTCATTTGTTTGAATTAAACTATTATTTTAATTATTGAATCCTTTGATCATTTGAATCTGTACTTTATTAAGATTAAACAACAGTCATTCATTGTAAATATAAATATCTTATATTTATACTTGTCACTCTTAGAACAGACACGCCGTGTCCTTTTTTACCACAAAATTTTCCCTCGGGATGGCTTTTTGCCAGGCTTTTAGATTTTCTTCACCTTTTGGCACTAAAAGAAATGGAATTTTTCGGATCAGCTGTCATAACCTGACTTACATCCAGGGGCAATACACGCGTTCCACCCATTTTAGTTATTATAGTGCCAACTTTTGTATTATTAATATTTTTCAATTTTAAAATTCAGATTTGTAATACACAAAACCGATTGTCATTACGAAAAATTCGATGAAATTTTGATTTTTCAATAATCTTTCCTATTCTCTCAGCGCCATCTGCACTCCGCGCTTCACTTGACCGTTCTATTGAACTAACGTCGTTGCAGGGGGCTGCTTCAAACCAAAGGTGCGAACACCAACGATGTTTTTTCTTAATTTTGTTTCTAGGATGTTTTTCGACTATTTTCTGATGAAAAACACAATCTTCGCCAGAGTCATTTTTGAAAACAATACATATTTTTAATATCAACAAATTGAAACACCCAGTTTTTCGAGAAACAGAAATCGACGCCTCCATTCAATATGCGCGTAGGACTATTGGGGGAGCGAAACTTTCACCTCGGAAAGAGCGAGAAAGACGTGTTGCCAACTTATAAAATTCAGATACTTCAACTAAGGGACCGTAGTTAAATTACGTAACAGCTCAGGGGGAAAGAGAAATCGAGAGATGTTGTTAAGATTTGTTACAGGAGGGGGGGGCCCTCACTCGTTCATGTACGTAATTTTTGGAAATTTGCGAATGGAACAAATAACTCACAGTAATTGTATAGAAGTCAGGAGTCAGGGATTTAGAAAAAAAATCTTGCAAAAGTCAGAAAATTTCTAGAACTTTAAATAACTGTCAAGCAGGATGAAGTTGAAATATTTCAAATTTAATTTGAAACTCTTTTTATTTTGTATATAAAAGATTCAAGGGTAAAAATGTTACAAGTTCGAGATTTTGTTATTTCAATTATTAATGGTCAGGAAAAATGGAAAATTATTCAGGGGAAACTTAGGGTAATTTATTTGCCTTGTTTTTATATTTTTTTCTTGCAAATTCTTCCTCCTAAAGATTATGCTTTTAGCTGTAAACTTTATTATTTGTTTCAAAATTTAACAGTTCTGTTAGAAAGTCATTATTTTTGGTTGAAAATCCAACTATTTCATAGAAAATTTACTTGATGTTGAAAATTCATATTTTGGTGTTAAAAAGCCAACTGAAATCTTTCTTGGATGAAAATTGAACTGTTTATTTGAAAATTGGTTTACTTAACTTACAAGTTTACTTGTTTTAGTAGAAATTTCATCTTTCTTGGACAAAAATGCAACTATTTAGTAGAAGATTCAATAATCTTGAAAAGTCATCCTCATTGTTTAAAAAATAAACTTCTTGTTTAAAACTCATATTTTAATGTTGAATAGTAAAACTAAATTTTTTTTTTTTGATAAAAATCCAAATTTTTTTCTATTGGATTTTTTGATTTAAAACCTCATATGTTTTAGTAGAAATTGTACTCTTCTTGGATGAAAATGGAACTGTTTGGTTGAAGATTCAATAAATTTATTAAAAATTAATTCTTTTTGGTTAAAAATTCGGCCGTTTCGTTGAAAATTCGTCTTTTCGGGTTGAGAAATCAAGTACTTCTTCGTTGAAGATTCATTATTTTTAGTTAAAAATCAATCTCTGTATTTAATGGTTTAACTATTTTTTTGGTAAAAGTTGATATTTTTTAAGTAAAAATTCAACTGCGTGGGTACAAGCTGAACTGATTTGTTGATTTTTTTGCAATGGTTAATTTCATTGATTTTACATTAACCTACTTTTGTCGAATATTGATTTTTTTTGCTGAAAATTCATATTTTCTGATTCAAAATTCAATTCTTACATAGAAATCTCGTCTTTTGGCTTGAAGGTTCAACAGTTTACGTAAACATTTTTCTCTGTGAATGAAAAATCTTTATTTGTTAAGAAGTCGTCATTGTGTTTTCAAAATTCATTTTTCAAACGAAATTTCACATTTTTTGGTTGAAATATCAACTATTGCACTTTTTTGTTGAAAATTCATGTTTTTATGTAGGAAATTTAATAGTTTTGTGGATAGCTCAATTATTTTCTTGAAAATTCCAGTACTTTCTTAAAATTTTTATAATTTCGTTGGAAATTTAAATATTCTGTTCAAAACGCAAAAATTTTGTTGAAAAATCATGTTATATAGTAGAAAAGCCATTTTTTTGTTTAAAATAAATGAATTTGAAAATTTTGGATTTGTATCTGAAATATTGTTCCATTCCGTTTATAAAAGACCTTGTGTTAAAAATATTACTGGATCAAAATGCTGGTATTCAGATGTTAATTTTTTTTTTTTTATACCATTAAGCCGTTTCCCTTTCGGCGAGCCTCTAGGGGTAGGCGTGACACTACCCGATTCGGGTAGTGTTTCTAGGTGGATAGTTTCTTGTAGTAAATAACTACAAGTGTGGGCTCACCACACCCACGACCGCCAACAGCCACGCAGTAGTATTATTCTCGAACGGTCACCCATCCAAGTACTAACCGCGCCCAACACTGCTTAACTTCAGTGATCTAACGGGAACTGGTGTTTCCAGCGTGGTATGGCCGTTAATGATGAGGGAAAATAAAAAATTGGTCAAGAAAAAATCAGAGAATTTTTAAAATGAATTTTCACCCTGCAAAGCATTATTTTAAATATAAAAAATTTCCATTAGTCCCATATCTTATCATTTCTGGAAACCATAAATTACGTACAGTAAGAGGATAGAAATATTTTATTACGGTTCGTCGAAGGGGGGTATTGAAGAGGGCCTGCAATCCGTTACGTGATTTAAGTACGGCCCCTAATCAAATATATAATTTATAATTATAATAAATTAATTGAAAAATTGTTCATTGTGTAAAAAAAACTTGTTGAGTACTGCCTGTTTGAATGTAAGATTAGTTTGATTACTGAGTGGAGTCGTATGTACTTGTTTATATAAATATTCAAAGTGGAAACACGACAGTAAATCTTTTAGGTTATGTTTGTTTTGCTCAAACGTATTTTTGGAATGTAAATTTCAAATATCTGGTTTGAGTGAGTAATAAACTATTTGTAATAGCTGATTCGAAATCCATTTCATAAAGTTACTCCATAAAAATGAGCACTCCAGGATGTCCTACTAAAAATCAACAAGGATTAAATCAACGGGGAAGCGACAGTTTTGAAAGCGACAGTTTTGATCAGCTAGAGTACATGAATTTTATCGAATGGTGACTAGGGTGGTCCAAATTTATACCTGTAAAAATTCGACTTTCGATTCTTGATGATAACCCCCCATCCCCCACCCATTTTGTTCGTTTTCCGGAAAAAGAAATTCCGTAATTTTTTTTTCAACGTTAACCCGTGCCCCCGGGCTTTTGAAATTAACATGGGGTTTTAAATGGGAAAAGCTCGATTTTCAAAAAAATGGAAAAAGAAGTACTTGTTATACATTTTTTGTCAATTAAAGTCTTGTTACCTTTTGAGGAGTATTTAAGGAATAATTTCCACCCAATAGCTTTTAATGTTGATAAACCTGAACCCCCTCAATAGTGCTCGGAAAATGCCCCAAAAAATGCAAAATAGCATAGACTTTCTCGATTTTTCCAATCTTTCTATTCACTATTCGACTTCGGACGGCCGTAGCTAGCGGTCCAGTACTATGTGTCGATGTTTTTTTTTCATCAAGTTTGAATAATCTAATAATTTTAAAAGTGTTTATTGTGCTAAAAAACCTGTTGAGTGCAGCCTGCTCAAAAGTGAGATCGGAATGATTACTGACTGGAGTCGTAAGTACTTGTTTATATGAATATTCAGTGTGACCAAAAGACAGTAAATGTTTGAGATTATGTTCATTTTGCTTGAATGTATTTATGAAATTTTGATTTTCAAATATTTGGTTTGTCGGAACAATAAACTATTTGTAACAGCTGATTCGATCAGCTGGAGCGAATGTATTTTATATGCTGGCAACCCTTCTTTCGCGCTCTTTCCGAAGCCAATTTACATTTTTTATTCTGATTTACAGTTAAATAGGATTTTCAGAGATCAGTGAGAAACGATTTTTAAATTTGGCTCGATTTATATTCATTTATTTGACACTAAGTGTGGTAAAAAGGGTAATTTTCCATTTTTTTTTCTCCGCACGAACGATTGTCAAATATCACAACGCGTCTCAAATATATGCTGGTGCATTTTCAAAATACAAATAATTTGCATAATATCAACCTTATTTTTATTAACAGAGCAAGTAAAAAAATGAATAATGGAGTATTTTGTTAAACAAATATCAATTTTTGGACTAAAATTGATATATTTCATCTCTGGCGAAATACTAAATGGTAAACATTTATCGAAAGTATTGAATTATTATTTTTGTTAACATTTGTTATAAAAAAATTCAAAGTTCCGCACTTTTCTTCTCATTTCATTGACAATTGTCATTTTTCATAAACAAAATGGATAAACCTGAGGAAAATTTTGGAATTTTTGCGCCGAATCTTTGGTTTTTTACGCAAGCCAGCCTCCACATGCGTTACACGAGATGTCTATGAACAGAAAATTTTAAATTTATCACAGTTAACAATAATAGAAAATCATTAAGGGGATTTCTTAGTAGCAACTTTTCCAAGGAACAATTTTGCTCTCTTAACTTTTTTCACATTTGTCTTCGCTTCAAAAATACTGGATATTTCCATTTCCTTAAATGAAAAATAGACATTTTTTGTTAACGCTTCCTGAGAAGATTTTGTGTTTTTTGTCTGTAAATAGTTGTAAGACATCCTAGATACAAAATCAGGAGAAACATTCTTGGTGTTCCAGCCTTTAGGTTGAAGTCATTTTGAGGGAACCGTGAATAATCTTTGCCACATAATTAAAAAAAAATCGCAGTTCATTTCAAGAGAATAGAGCTTCTCAGAAATTTAGATTTTTTGGAACAAATTCGACCAACATTTTTTGTCTACATGTTAGGTTTTTAAGTATTTTTTCGGTGAAGGTTTTTTTTAAAATCACATATCGTTCTATAAACTGATGTAGAATATTTTCTACAACAAATGATATATGATTTTGAAGCATTTTTAAATTTTTAATCCAAGCGCATCTCACTTTTACGATAGGTCAAATGTTTCTCGAGAAAACAGCAAGTATCTACGAAAAGATCATAAGAAAGAGATTTTCTTGAAAAGGTTACACTGAGCAAATTGTAGCTTTTCAGTAATCAAAAAGGCGTAGATTTTTTTATGATTGAACGCGAAAATTATCTGTACGCCTATTTTTTGAGCTGCTGCTAAAGTGTTCTAATTATTATAATTCACAATAATATTTTTTTTCTCGCGAAAGCAAGAAAGATAATCAAATTCTGCCTTTAATTAGCCCAAGTTGAAGGCGATATGTCGATTTAATAAAAAAATATTCCAAAAAAACTTGCAATTCCAATGTTCCGGAAAAATCGAAATAACCCTACAAATGATTTTAATTTTAGATGCATTTTGCTGAATTTGCAGGATATTTTGTGGAATTTTTTCCCTGAATTCTACTTTAGGGTGGAATTTGGTGCAAAGAAGTCGCCAAATTTCATATGATGACTGAACTCATCACATTAAAAAAAAATAAAATAAAATATTTCTATAAATATTATTGAAATTTATTCAAATATCATAAGTAATGGTATTCTTAAATGTTTGTAAGTATGTGCACATTGTTAAAATTTCGCGAATCTTGCGCACCAAGTTTGACCCTAGGGTAGAATCTGGGAATTTTTCAAATATTGATAAATAAATTTTTGCATACATAGTGGACAAAATTATACATAATATTTTTCGGAATGTGAAATTTTGCAGGTTATAGCTGAAATTATAAACTTTTCTTAGATTTTGATGTTCTTAAAGAATGAAAAAATCTACGTCTATTTGATTAACAAAAATTTCATATTTAGCTCAGTGTGGAATTTTAAAGAAAAATTCTGTTCCACATTTCTTTGCAGTGCAGTCTTTTTGAGAACATTAAAAGTCATCAAATTGGTAGTATTTTTCAAAATAAAATTTTTTTTTCACGAAAGACACCCTTTGAATTTTTAAATTTTGAGAAATTTGTTAAGATTAAGGCAGAACAAAAATGCTTCGAATCATTCGAGCCGAGCAAACATGTAAATGCACCAAAGAATCAAAAATTTCTACAGAATGAATCACTGTAACGCTACCTATATCATGAATTGCATTCTGTTAAAAAAATTTTGTTTGAATCAGATCAAATTGAAGATTTCGAAACGCTTCGAACACGACGAATAATTTGTTTCTCAACCTAAAAAGAATGGCACATTTCTTTTCTTCAAGTTGGGAGAATTTCACATAAAACATATTTATCAAACATTTTGTAAATTAAATATGCAGTTAACAGAATTCTTGTTCAATAATAATTCTAAATTACATTTTTATCAATTCTAAGTTCATATTGTTCATTACGAAAGTCTTTGTCTACAAAAAAGCTACCACAATCATTATCCTACAATGAAAGTTTTTTAAATTCAAATAATTTCCCAACGAAAAACCAAACAAAAGATGTCAACCAACTTCAAAGTCTTTCGAACTTCTTCCGGATACTGAAATACAATATTTCACTATAAGAAATGGATTTATGTTTTTATTTTTCATGAAATCCACAAATTTGGAATCCATATCTATAACTGATCCCCCCTCATCAATCACCGATTTTTATATATGTATAAAATATTAAATTTTAAATTTCAATAAACACACAAACAATTATCAACTTGCTCGTTTTTCCACTACTTTGCATAATTCTCTTATAGAATGTTTGACTTTTCGTGTGCATGAAAAATATCAAGCCACCCTCGTAAACTGTTTCTGATAACAAAATATAAATTCGCCAAAGAGTAAATTCGGTTGAAGAACTAGTTATTCGTCCGTAAAGTTAATTTCAGTGATTCATTGATTGCTCTATTAAAAATCAAAATCTTGACTGCAATTTAGAATTTAGTCCACATTCTCTATGGATACTGATCCTAAAGACTCTATAGTCTAAAAAGTCTATGAAACAAAGAGACTATTGTTTTTTTCTCTAGTTTGAGGCACAGCTTTATTCTAGGCTTTATTGTTCAGATCTTTCTACGACAAAAGACAATTAATGAGTGGACGTAGCGAGTTGAGAAAATCTAGAAAGTCAGAAATCTTAAGCTAGGTTAAAAATATTCATAGAAGAAAATCCATCAATTGGTTATTTGTACTATAAATATCTGATTAAGAGAGAATGCAATATTTGTACCGTTCATAATAACGAGTACTATTCTTACTGATACTAAGTAATTGTTATTAATTTTTTAAAGGCCTGAATCAACTTGAGTCTACACTTTTATTCAATTTTATTTTCTATTTTGGTTGAGTTCATAGTAAAATTTTACTCGCTACGCCCCTATCTACATAGGCTATGCTATCAATCACCATGTATACATGAGTCGAGTCTCTGACCATCGATTTCATGACGGATGAACTGCTCAATTTTGTGAACAACGCCTTTCAACACGGAATAATTTCCGTCAAATAGAGCAGTCACAGGAATGCTGGATAGAAGCACGGTTGAAGATATATTTTATAATAATTTCAATAAATTTTTTCACACTTTGCAAAAATATTTCCGGACTCGACTCATGCGAGAATCGCAACTCCAAAAAGGTTCTTCATTTGTCTCTCATCTAATTGAGTACAAGTACAAATGAACAATTTTTCGCGAGTCATGAACTTTCCGAAACTTTAAAGAACTCTAACTAACATCATCAGATATGAAAGAGGCTAGATATACTTTCAAGATCATTCATTGGCCAAGTTACTTTCCCTGAAGAAGGAAAAATTTTTTTTGTGACTATCCATGTTGATGAAAATATTTTTTAGTTCTGTGATGTTAGAAAAATTTTTTAATGCCAAAGAGAAAGAGGAATAAAAAAAGAAAAATTCGAATTGTTCTTTAAAAGTTGGGTACTGCAAGTCGGCGAAGGATCGGACGAATGTTATTGTATACGTACATATCTTCAGCACTGACGAGGCTTGCAAGGGTGAGGGCGAGGGTAAGAATGCAGAAGGTGGTGAAGACAAGAGAGCTTGCAAGGGAGGCGAGAGACAGCGAGAGGATTGGTGCGAGGCGGCCGCCACCACCCGCACGCCGCCCTAGCGCCACCCAACCCATTCTATGTCATCTGAAACAGAAAGCAACGTGTCACCATTAATCTTCTTAACATCCGCCTCTTTGTCGCTAATCTGCTCGCCAGAACTAAAAATAATCAGTGAAACGGAAACGCGCCACAAGCTTCCTCAAATGCACGCAAATATGAGAAAGTCGGGATTATTATTATTCAAAATTGCTTCAGCAAAAGGGTCACACGATGTTCCACTCTAGATTACAATCCAGTAGTGAAGAAGTGAAAATTACGCAAAAATGTCGAGTTGAACTGGCCGTTACTTTTTATTTATTTTTCAATTCTGGGTAGGAGATGATAGGAGAAGAATTTCATGTTGTATTGAGTGGAGGAAGGAAGAGCTTAAGGCGATAGATGATAGGGAAATGGGAATAGGAATAGGGAATAGGTGAAAGGTGAGATATGTGAAGGGATTAGAAAGAGGCAAATAAAAACTGTGAAGAGAGGTTGGTGTAAGATATATGGGAAGGAAATATCAGCTGGTAACAGGGGGGTAGAAGGTTCAAAGAAGTATCAGGAAAGGGATAATAGTGAATGGTGGGAGCATGGGAGAGAAGGGAGATAACGGTAGAGAAAAGCTTTGCGGAGGAATTGGGGGAAGTGATATATGAAGGTAAAATAAATGAGCATCGCAGAGAGAGAATGAAAGAAATGTATGAGTATCGGGAAAAGTGAATGGCTAAAGGAAGGGAAAGAGGAGCAAGAAAAAAGGGAAGATGCGAAAAGGAATTAGGAAAGCGATACTAGAAGAAATAAAAGGGAAAAAAGTGGAGCGTGGAAGGTTTGAATAGGTGTCATGGAAGAGAATATGGTAACAAGAGACAGGGCAGCGCAGGTAGGAGAGAGGGGAGATAAGAGACGATACAGAAGAGGGGATATAAGAGGCGGGGGGTAGGTATTGGAGCGGGGGGTAACTGGTGATGGAAGTAATAAGAGTAGGGGTGAGAGGAATGGGCCTGTTAATATTAAAGGTAAGAGGGATAGGAGAGGTGCGGCGAAGGAATGAGTGGAAGGCGTTGATATTCATCGTTATCTTTCAGTTTAGAATTGAAAAAATAGATTAAAACATGCAGAGGAAAGCTGTAAAGAGGAGTTAGTGAAAGATATATGGGAAGGGAAATCAAAAGGGTGGCGAGAGGGATATGAAAGGTTTGTGTGAGTATCTGTGAAATGTAAATTGTGAATACTGGGAAGAGGAGTGTGGAGAGAAGAAAAGGGAAAGCTGTTCGGAGAAAAGCTGTGAAGAGGGCTCAGCATAAGATGTATGGGCAGGAGAAATTGAGGGGTAGTAGAAAGATTGTGTTAGGTTTAGATGAGTATTAAAGGTGGTTCAATGGTGAATGATGGGAGGAGGGGAGGTAAGGGTGAAAAGCGAAGAGAAAAGCTGTTCATACATTAAGGGAAAGACTGGAATGCGCAGGGTAGAGAGGAATGTTTGGATGAGTATCGAGGAAGAGTGAAAGATGGAAGGAGACTGTAGTGGTTGGATGGGCATCAGAGAAAGTTGGAAGATGAGTGGAGTAGAGTGAAGAAAATAGAAGAGGAAAGCTGTGAAGTGGGGTCGGTGAATTGATGTATCAAGGGAAAATAAATGAACGCCGTATGGAAACTAGAAGAATTGTATGAGGATCAGGAAAAGTGTAGTGGTAAAAGGAGAGAGGAAAGGAAAGAGAAGAGATAGGTGGACAGGGTCTGGTTTGGGAATGGATTAGTGATAAGAGAAGTGAAAAGAGTAGGATTGAGAAGAAGGGGCCTGTTGATATTCAAAGGAAGGGGAAAGAAGAATAAAGTATATGGGAAGTGTACATGAAAGAAAGCAGGAAAAAGAGGGGATAAGTGAAGGGCTGACGGGAAGAAATTGTTATTGAGGCGCTATATATTTGAGTTTAAAATTGGAATAATAATAGATTGAAATGAGCAGATAAAAACTGAAACGAAGGGTTGGTGGGAGACATATGTGAATGCGAAATCAGGAAATCGTGAAAGGGGTGCGGAAGATTTGAGTCTGTATCAGGGACGCATGCATCGTGAAGGTTGTAAGTAGTGGAGGGCAAAAGAAAAGAGGAGAGAAGAAAAGAGAAAAGCTGTTCAAAGTGGTTGACGGATGGAGTATATGGTGGGGAAATGAAGGGGTTTTGATGAGAGACTGGAAGGGTTGGATGTCTATGATGAAAGGAAAAATGTTTTAAGGAGATAATAGAGAAAAAAGAGGAGTGAGAACAGATTGATAAGGGGAGTAGGGGAAGACAAGTTTGAGAGGGGATAATAAGCAAGGAAAGTAAGAGGATTAGGGATGAGAAGAGGGGGTTTGTTAATTTTGGAATAAGGGTAGTTAGGAGGGGAAAGCAGATGGGAAGTGAACATAAAATAAAGCGGGAAAAGAAGGGGTGAGTGAAGGGGTGAGGGGCAGGAGTTGTTATTAAGTATTATATTTGAATTTCAAATTCAAATAATCGATTTAAATATTACTTTTTATAGGCGTGTGTTACCTACTTAGACTCATATGTTAATACAGAAGGAAGCGTTATAAAAGGGTTTGACGTATTAAAAAAATACTAGTATAGGATATATGAGAAAAAGAAAAAGGATCAGGGTGGGTCCCCTAATTTTCTGTTTGTCCTCTACATTCCCAGTGATTGAAACCACACTACTAAGATTCTCTTGTCCAAAAAATTCTCTCCTTCAGAAATCATGGTTTGCTGACTCAGCTTCGACTTCCTTTTAGCTGCACCCTTGATTTAGCTTCTATGAATTACTTAGTAGCTTCTGTGTCACAAAAGTCTTTTATAAAAAGAGGACAATAAATTGTTTTTTTTTCAAGGACCATCTTCATCTAGACTGATGATAACAGATGGTGATGATAGTGCTATAATAGTTTGATTTGACAATGTCTGATGAAGAGAACGTTTAGGGAAGTACTCGTCGATAGATAATGGAGTGCTTCTCTTATTATAAGAGGCGTCTCCACTGAAGTAGAACTGCATAAATGCTGTTATTTCACCCATAATAGGGCTTTGGAATTCTACAGTCGTAACCAGAACTTCCGCTTGAACAAGACACTGAATGAGTATGCAGACGTCTGTTCAATGAACTCAAATATTGTAACTACAAGCTTAAATACAATTTAATTAATATATGCAAAATAAGCTCAATCTTGTTCAAATAACCGAAATGAATATTCTTTTTTTTAAGTCTTGAAAGTGCGATGTACACCTCAGGAAAGTTTCCAATCCTCCACGATCATTTCCGGTTTGTTTCTAACGTATTTCAACTTTCTCAGGATCGGAATAGTCGTATTCCTATAGATCCTATAAAAATAGAGAGCCGGAAGTTTAAAGTTCGTAGAACAATCGCCTTCGGAGGCACCTTCACTTCCCTGTTTTTTTCAGTGGAACTCCTTCCGGTTCAGCGAGCATCCAAAGGTACACTAACTTATCTGGGCAACCAAAGTTACCCATTAAGTTTCCCTAGGAGTTTACTTGATGGCACGTCAGGGAAGTTACACAAACCACTATAAATAATGTTCTCAAGGGTTTTTAGACATATGATCCCGACAGTGGCTTTAGACTTGAGATTGCTTTTTGTTTGCAAATCTCTCTAGCTTATTTTACAACTACCTGCAATTCCAAATGTAACAATAATGATTAAAATTTGTGATATATGGAGCTAGTTGTACTTACATCTCCAATTTAATTTTTCAGTTTTCAGCACACCAGAGTAACCTCATGCAACACTGCTTTCTCATGTATATGTTTGCTAATAATCTCTATCAACAGGATTATATAAACAAGTGGTCAAGAATAATACAAACAAACTTTGTGTCCTCAATTCATGCAAATAGGATGAAGGTAACAACGGTAAATAATCGTTTGCTCGATTCACCCTCTCATACCCCTTTCCCATCCAAATGCTCTGTGGCTTCAGTGTGGCTTCTAATCCAATGTGTAGCTACTCAACGATTGTCTCAATAAAATTATGAAATTTATCAACCGTGAAAGAAATAAACCGTTTCTTAAAAGATTTTCTTAAGTTGGAAAGGCTACAATTAATCAGCCAGCTTAGATTCGTATGCTATAGAGAGACCTTTTGCTAAGCTATACAATCTTAGGGAGTAGGAAGCTCGGCTCACATTCGCAAAAGGAAGAAGACCCTCTTCTGTTAATGTGACACCAAACAGACGTTTAAGGTCGCTGGCTACTTAAGAATCTCCTATTCTTTGTATCTATTACTATAAAAATAAACGAAAACTTCGAGATTCAATGTGAGATTTTATCTGAGGAAAATACTGTCAGCGTTATATTTTATAATGAGAATAATCAAAATTTATGAAATAATAAGTTAATTCTATAATTTTGAACAGCTTTTGAATCAACGTAAATAACTTCAAAACATAGTATTTAAGAAGAAGTTTATATTTTGAAGTTCCTAACGATATTCATTACTCATAGAGTGAAGCAATCGATTAGGTTGACATGCAAGAATAATCTTTCTTATGCTGCTCATTATTCTTGATAATTTTGCATACATTGTTATTGACTGAATTAAAGTCCGCGAGATTGGTTTCAAGCAATGAAAAATCTATAAAAAGATATGATCAAATATAATAGGAGTACCGAATTATTCTAATTACTAGTTGAAAAATTCATACATGACTAGAGTTCGAGAAATTTGACTCAATTATTCATAAGACTGAGCTCCTTTAACTCGAAAAGCTTTTTGTAAAATTTGGATTGCCATTCGGGCTCGGAAGATGATTTCTGAGCCAGAAAAGTTTAGGACAATTATTTACAAGACTGGACATCTCCAGCACGAAACGCGTCTTTCGAGCTAGATTGGTGAGCCAATTTTACATGAATCGATTTGACCTAGGAGAGTCTAGTCTTGGAAATATTTGAATCAAACTAACCAGTGCTCACAAAGTCCCATTTTTGACCTAGACCTATGAGCCAATTTCACAACGTGCATTTTGAGCTTTGGATGGTCTGAGTCAATTATTTGCAAGACCCGTCTCTCCTAGCTCAGAAGACTTCTTGTAAAAGTCAAGCCCTTTGGACTGTCTGAGTTAATTATTTACAGGGCTTGACTTCGCTAGCTCAAAGCGCTTTTTATAATAGTTCAATCTTGTAAAGTAGTAACTTGAACTACCCTAGCTTGAAACACCCCTTCTAGAAATAACTAATTGGAAGCAATTCAGAACGATAGAAAGAAATTTAAATTGTTATTAATCGTGTTTCCTAATTGTGTGTGCACGATTGGGAACGATTGAATGTTGCAAAGTTTCAATCGTTTCCAATCAGGCCAATCGGGAGTAAGATTTTAAGCAATATGCTCCTGAAAAAAATTAAATAAATGTTTCGTAATAGTTTTCGCGAGCTGAGAGTGCTGTCATCAACGAACTTGCCAATGAGGTGAAGTTTTTTCATCGAATTAATCATTTCGTTGTCTATAATTTCGTATAAAAAACATGTAATGTATTAAATGAAATACTTGAAATATTTTAGGTACAGAACAATTAAAATTAACTAAGAGTAAAGCTATTCAGATTCTTCCACAACTTCTAATATCCTATGGATATTAGCAGTTTTACTTGTTAATTCGTCACCCTCTGTCTCACTATCACTCTCAATTGGGTGATCCATCATTCTAATTTAAAATTCATCTCTGGTTGAAAATGTAACCACTGTGTTGAAAATCAATTTATCTTTTTTTGGTGAAAGTTAAACTATTTCTTTCGAAAATCGATATCCAACTATTCTTTTTCTTTTTGTTGGAAATTATTATTTTTCAAATGAAAATGTAACTATTATTCTAGTTGATTGTTCCATAAATTTAGATAATAATTCATCTTTTTTTTAAATATTCTTTTTTGAGGAAAATTTATTTATTTAAAATTCAACTATTCCAGTTAAATATTTACAATTTTATTCGGAAATTCATCACTTCGTTTTGTCAGTTGAATATTAATTTTTTTAACTTGGAATTTACTCATTTGAGTTTTGGTTGACAATTTATCTTTGTTAGTGAAAATTGATTTTTTTGCCTGAAAATTGAACTATTTGAGTTGAATTCATTGTTTTAGTTGAAAACTCTCGTTTGGTTTAAAATTCATTTTTTGACTAAAAATGTTACTACTTTAAGTTTAAAATTCAACTATTTAGTTGAAAATTTAGCTTCTTTAATAAAAAATTCAACTATTTTGTTAAAAATTCATGTATTTTGTTGAAAGATTGTATTTTTTTACAAAATATTTATTTTTATTTAAAAATTAATCTTCTGGTTTAAAAATTCATCTTTTTGGTTGAAAATTCAAGTTAAATATTCTTAAATATTCACAATTTCAGGTGGAAATTCATTTATTTTTTCTTTCAAATTTAAAAATTTAGTTGAAGATTCGCAATTTTATTTGAAAATTCATCACTTTGGTTGAAAATTCAACTTTTTTGTTGGAAATCCGCTTTTTTGTTAAAAATTAATTTTTTCAACGGAAAGTTTAACTATTTCATTTTTTTGTGAAAAATTGATATTTTAAGGGGAAAATTTAACTATTTTTCAAAACTAATTTATTTTGTAATGTTTTGCTGTGTTGTATTGAAGGATGTTCAGAATGAACGTCCTGAATTAAAATAAATGTTTGTGTTTTGCGGCAAATACGAATTTGTTATTTTTAGTTGGGCGGAAAAATTGAAAAACTTGACAGAAAAAAACCAGGAAAAGACCGGGAAATTGTGAAAGTTCAACTATTTTGTTGAAAATCAATATTCCACTATTCTTTTTCTTTGAATGTTTTTTGGTTCAAAATGATTTTTTTTTCGAATGAAAATGTAACTATTATTCCAATTGATTTTTCCATAATTTTAGTTAAAAATTCATCTTTTTTCCAAACATTCTTTTTTTGCTAAAAATTGATTTAATTTCTGGTAGAAGAATGATCTTTTTCAGTTAAAAACTCGTCTTTTGGTAGAAATTCATCTTCTTGGTCCAAAATTTAATTATTTTTGTTAAAGATTCATCATTTCAGTAAAAAATTCATCTGTCTAGTTTAAAATTCAACTTTTTCAGTTCAATATTCACAATTTTATTTGGAAATTCATCCCTTCATTTGTTCAGTTAAATGACCATTTTTTTAACTTAGAATTAAAATTTGAGTTTTGGTTGACAATTTAGCTTTGTTAGTGAAAATTGATTTTTTTTGCTTGAAAATTGAACTATTTTAGTTAAATATTCATTGTTTTAGTTGAAAACTCTTATGTTTGGTTTGTAATTAATTTGTTGACTAACAATGTTATTACTTCATTTTCGGTTGAAAATTATTATTTTTTTAGTTCAAAATTCAACTATTTGGTTGAAACTTTGTCTTCTTCAATCAAAAATTCAATTATTTTCTTGAAAATTCATGTATTTCGTTGATAGATTGTATTTTTTTATAAAATAATTCTGTTTATTCGAAAATTAATATTCTGGTTTAAAAATTAATCTTCTTGGTTGGAAATTCAAGTGTTCTAGTTAAATATTCATAATTTTAGGTTGAAGTGTATTTATTTATTCATTCAAATTTAACTATTCAGTTGAAGATTCACAATTTTATTTGAAAATTCATCACTTTGGTTGAAAATTCAACTATTTTGTTGAAAATCCATTTTTTTGTTGTTGAAAATTAATTTTTTCAACTGAAAGTTTAACTATTTCATTTTTTTTTGTGAAAAATTGATATTTTAAGCGAAAAATTTAAGTATTTTTCAAAATTCTTTTATTTTGCAATGTTTTCCTGTGTTGTATTGAAGGGTGTTCAGAATGAACGTCCTGAATTAAAATAAATGTTTGTGTTTTGCGGCAAATACGAATTCGTTATTTTTAGTTGGCCGGGAAAATTAAAAAACTTGACCGGGAAAAACCGGGAAAAGACCGAAAAATTAAAATCGTCGCCGAATCGCCATCCTGAAAATGTCTGTGTTTGGGCAAGGAAATCCAGTTGTTTCGATGATTCCTGCATGCATTTAATACAATTTTGAACTATTTCATCTGAAAATATCACAATTTTTTATGTTTAAATTAAAAAATATTTCAATCTGTAAATACCAGTTTTTCAATAATTAAATCTCCAAGACTATTTCTTTCAATTATTGTTATTAAAACTTTTTAATTATATAAAGCATTCAGAGCAATTTAATACTATACAATTTAAAAATTGAAACCTTCGAAATTCGAAAATTTCAAAATTAGGCATTGCAAACCAAATTATTTGGAATATTCAAAATTCAGCTTTTTAAATATTTAGATCTAGAAATTGTCGAGAATATCAACTCAAACTTATTTATAGATTCAAAATTTTTATACTGGAAGGCATTTAAAAAGATTGGATAATTTTTCTACTAAAAATTAAAAGAATATAATGAGTTACCTACAATTTATTTATTCTGAATTTCAAAATATTGGCTCCATCCTACGTTCTGATGATTCCAATTTTTTTCAATTGGGTATCCGTTATTCGGAATTAGAAGTTAGGTTGTCACTGTAGTTGTCATTTCGATGATGCGATCATTTTTTACGAGCAGTTTTTTACGTTTTCAAACCAGAAAATGTCAAAAATGTGAATTTAAAAAGAAGTAAATAAAAGTTTTACAATAATATACCCGCTAAATGAGACTACTACTGCCTACTTGATAAAGACACTTTATCACTGTCTCATCGTTAGGTGGAACAATTGACACAATTAGGAACAATTTAAACCGATTCAACTTTTGATCACACTTAATCGTTATGAATCGTGTCAAATCGATTATTTCTAGAAGGGACCACTTTCGAACGAAACTAGTTAGCCAATTCTACAAGAAGCTTTCTGATCCCTGAATATTTTGAGTCAATTATTCACAAAACTTGACTATCCTCATACAGAATTCTTCACGTAAAACTGGCTCATCACTAGCTCGCCAGTTTGACTCAGAACTTATCTTTTGAATCTACTTCAATATCTGGAAAATATTCTACAATTCCAGAAATGACTCCATTTATAATGGCACAAGCCACAAAAGGGTTCAGGGGTATAAGAATGAAAGGTAATTATATAAAGCTTTATTGTCAGAGGAAACTAGATATTATAGGTTCTTAAGTTTTACGAAGAACAATTTTCATAACGAGAGAGGTAAATTGAGCTTTCAAAAGGGGTAGAGCAGCTTCTAAATGGCATTTAACGCTTCCTCAACCCTTGTTTTCTCATGATCGACCTCTTCAAGCCGCTTGAGGCTATTCTCTAGAAAACCGTGTTTGCAGTTTCTCTTCCCTAGGGAGTAAAGTGCCACTAACCGATCCAGATGAGTCGTGATGCAGTAACTGATTGCTTCGATTGTGATAAAGATATCAAACAAATTATAACATGAAAATGAATTTTTAATTTAAATTTTAAAAGTATACCATTCTTACAAATCTCTATTGCCTTAAGTTTGAGTTTGCTCAGTTTCTGATATGAATTCGACCTGAAGAAAAGTTCAAAGCAGCTTCTTACCAATTTTATAAAGAATGTAGCAATTTATTTGAAAAACTTTCAGCGGTTCACAAGTTCGTTTTCAGTAAATCTCTTTCTTTAAAACTTGTTTAAAGTTATTTCAAGCTATCTGAAAGTTAGTATGATTATTTTAGTAGCAGGCACTATTCTTCTAAGAAAGTTTTTAAATTTCAAGACTGTGGTTTTGAACTGTTTCTATTTATTTTCTTGTGCCTAAAAATAATTCCAATTTCAGTGATATTCTTTTTCGTAAATAATAATTTATTATGGCCTTCATTATAAAAAGGAAGTAATCGGGTTATGAACCCTCGCTGATGAATTTTACGATCGTTTAATCTGTAACAAGGTAAATCGATGACCGTAAGGGACGAAAATTGAGTTATGTGATGGCCGAGATTCCTTTAATGAATTTAAGAAAAAAATTCTTCTGTGAGTCAAAAAAGAGGAACTTCATATTGAAGAAGAGATAATGGCCCTTGTAATAAAGCTTACCAAAATAATTAAAAAAATTAATTGGTTCTAGGTTTGGCAATTCAAAAATTAAAGATTCTAATAACGTTGTCAGGCCTTCATATCGGTAATATTAAAATAATTGTAAAGGATTTCAGAGGATTCCAAAGGATTTCAAGAAATATCATCAGATTTTATGTAATTTCACTTGATTTCAAGAAATTTTATAATATTTTATTGAAATTTCAAAGAATTTATTTACAAGAATTAAGTGATCCCGAAGCATTTGAAAGATAGAAAGAAATTTTCGAATATTATGAGGTATTCCCAAACATTTTTAACTATTTCGAAGATTTTATAGAACTCCAAATTTCTTTGGATATTTAACAATATTCGGAGGAATTTTCATAGACTTCACAAAATTTCAAGGAGCTTTAGAGATTTTAGGATATTTTAAAAGATGCGAAGGAATTTCAATATATTTAAAAATTTTCCAGCGATTTGAAAAGATTTGGAGGGATTTTAATGATTTAAGGGTATTTTGAACGATTCCAAGATTTTTTTAAAGTTTGAGAATATTTCAAGAAAAAGAGGATTTTAATTATTTTAATATATTTAAACAAATTCCATGCCGTTTTATGAAATTTCCTAATGAGGTATTACAAATAATTCCAAACATTTAGAGAGATTTTCCATATTTCCAGGTATTTCCAAAGATTTTAGGTTCTTAAAAGATTTTAACGAATTTGAGAGATTTTCGGATATTCGGAAAGATTCCAAGGAATTTCAATAAATTTCAATCAATTACAGAGGATTTAAAATATTTAAGCGTATTTTTTTTCAAAGATTCCAATGAATTTTCATGAGTTTCAGAAAATTTCAAAAGATTTCAAAGGATGTGAAATATTTTAGGGTTTTTTCTGAAGGATTCCAAGAAATTTTCCAGAGATTTGGAAAATTTCCAGGAATTGAAAGGCATATCATCAGATTGCATTTTACTCTATATGATTTTACATTATTTTATTAATATTTCAGAGAATTTATTCACAAGAATTGAGAGATTTCGAAGGATTTTCAAAATTCGAAGAGATTTTCAAATATTTCAAGGCATTTCCAAATTCCATTTAAACCAAAATAACCATACATTTTGTGATATTAATTATTTTAATAATTGCAAAACTCTCTTTCACAGAAATATAAAACAGAAAACGTTATTTTTAACGTTCATCAAATATATCATTCATCTTCAAAAAAAGTAACTTTTCCCGATTTACGGTGGGGAAAAATTGTTTGAACAACTAATGATTTGTGGAAAATTGAAAATTAGTCAACAAATACTTGGAAACTTATCACTCATCGAACGACAATAATTAATGTTTAAACAATACCGCATTTCAGAAGAAAAAGACGAGTTTTCAACAAGCTAAATAAATTTTCAATTAAAAACATAAATTTCGAAGCAAAAATAAAATAATAACATTAAAATTTTAAAAATCAATTTTTAACCACAGCAAAAAAAATTATCAGCCAAATAGTTGAATTTTCAAACACAGCGAAATGAATTTTCAACAATAATAATGAATTTTCAACCAATGAAATGAATTTCTTTACAAAAAAGACAAATTTTCAACAAAAATCCTGATTTTTCAACTAGAAAATATCAATTTTTGACTGAAAATAAAAATGTTACATTTTGAGTTGAAAAAATAGATTTTCAAAAACAACAAAAAACGATGTTTCAACTCATGAGATTACTTTTCTGTTCAAAAAGACGAATTTCAACAAAATGCATGAGTTTTGAAATATAAAATATACATTTTTAACCAAAAATAAAAAAGTTAAAATTGATTGTCAAAAAAATAAATTTTCAACTGGAAAGATAAATCTCAAAAAATAGTAACTTTTTACGATTTAAATTAAAGGAAATGGTTTACACAAATGATAATTGTATGAAACATTGAAAAATGAAAAAACGCTTTAAAACACGTCACTTATAGAATAGGAATAATAACTGTTCAAAAATTAAAAAAAAACAAACATTTTTTGGCATGAATTTGATATAAAACAGTTATTTTTTATTTTTTGGGACATTTTAATAGATAAAAATGCTTCTCATATTGGAAGATAATTTCTTGATCGGCTGTAAATGCCCTAATATGACACATAATGTTCACACATGCTCGTTATTGTCATTAGGTTCTATTCATCATTCTGAGAGTATATTGAATTTTCAACCAAAATGAATTATTTTCTAACAAAGAAGACAAATTTTTAACAGAATACATAAAATTTCAACTAAGAAATATTGATTTTTGATTAAATATATAACTTTAAATTTTGAGTTGGGAAAATAAATTTTCATCCGAAAAGAAGCAAAGTTTCAACTAAGGTGTCGTGCACATAATATGTCACACGTTTTTCTTTTGTTTCATATTGTTTTATCCTTTTTGACTTCAAGGCAATTTTATTCTTGTCTTCATATAAACAGGGGAAAAACGTGAGACGTATTATGTGAACGACCCCTGAAGATATTACTTTTCCTTCAAAAAAGACGAATTTTCAATAAAACACATGCATTTCCAACAAACAAATTTTTTATTTTCATTAAAAACAGAAGTAGCTAAAAATTTCATAAAAAAAAATAATTTTCAATGCAAAAAACGAATTTTCAACAAAGTAGTAAAAATTTTAACCAAAGAAATGAATTTTCAACGAAAGAGATAAATTTCAACCATGAAGATTCAATTTCTACCAAAAAGATGAATTTTCAACAAAATACATCAATCTTCAACAAAATAACTACTACCCAAAGAAATTAATTTGTAACCAAAATGCTGAATCTCTAACCAAAATATTAATTTCTAATCAAATACTTGATTATTCAACAAAAAATAATAATTTTCAACTGCGAAGATTGATTTTCTACTAAAAAAGCGCTTATCTAACACACAATGTTTACACATGCTTGTTATTGTTATGAGGTTCTATTTATCATTCTGAGAGTATTATTAGTTTTTTTTCGCCTATAGTCTCTAGTGCTTATTATGGTGATCGATGACAGTGTCAGTGTTACGAGGGCAGTAGAAAAGGCAGTAGTGGTCAGCCGTCCGTGTGTGAAGTAAATGAAGCCAGTGTTAGTCAGACGGTCAGGCGGCTAGGAATGCTACCATAGTGCTACAATTTGTACAGCGTACAGCTGATACGTTCGTTCGATCAATACGGGGCGTTGCGGCAGGATGTACTATAGAACGCATCACGTGGCTTAGTCCGTCCCATTCTAAGTCGTTTCCATGCTACAGGACGCGAAAATACCATCAGCTGCAAATGACCCCTACTCTGTGAATAATCGATATTTCTTCTATATATATATTTTTTTTCATAATGTCAGACCACGAATGCAAATATCTTCACACCGACTATAATAACCTGTCGACACTTGAACTAGAAAAAAGTGCCAATAGAACATTAATGTGATTCCAAATAAAGTCCTGCTAACGTGTCGGGCATGAGACGAGTCAGTAGTAAAGCAACAACTTGAAAAAAAAATCAAAAATTGGTATAGGGACAAAAATACTATAAATGTTGCGTGTTATTCTCTTTCAAATTGTTTGACTAATGCAAATCTGAACGGTGCTAAGTCCACTCTCTGACGAAATTTTGGTCTGATTCAAAAATCGTACTTTCTCGCTTTTGTTACGTCTATTTCAGTGAAGAAATGTGGTTGTTAACATTTTCATCCTTGAATTTAGTATTTAAAATTATACAAACATTCCATTATTTCAAGAAATTTGAACTAAATTAATAAATTATACTGCAATATTATATTTTTCAGCAATTCAATGTTTAACATAGGATTTTGATAAGTATTTAAAAATGTGAAATATCATTATCAAAATTAAAAACTTTTGTAATATTACTAGACAAATATTCTTCTTTTCTTAAATTGTGTCATTTGCTTATTACAAATTAGTAATCAAAAATGGAATAGTTAAATTTTCAGTTAAAACGATGAATTTGTAACAACAACAAAATCTATTTTTTCACAGAAAGTAGTTAAATCTTCGACAAAAGAAATGAATTTTTAACAGAGAAAAAAATAGTGATCAACGAAATTTATAATAGTTGATATTGCCATCAACAAATACCTAAATTTTTTTATCAAAAACAGTTGAACTGAAGCATGAAATGCGGATTCTCAACAAATTAGATGAATTCTCAACCGAAATCAATTCACATTCTAAACAAAAAGACGAGTTTTCAACAAACTAAATAAATTTTCAACTAAAAAGGCGAATTTTCAAGCAATAATAGAATAATAATTTTTTCGGTTGAAAATATTGATTATTAATTGCAGAAAAACGAATTTGTCAACCAAATAGTTAAATTTCAAACAGAGAAAAAATGTGTTTTAGCTAAAGTTTAAAAAATTAATTTTCAACCAAAGCAAAACAAAATTTCAACAGAATAGTCAAATTTTCAACCAAAGAAAATCAATTTTCAACTGAAATTACGAATGTTCAGCCAAGAAGGTGATTTTTTAACCGAAATAGTTTAATTTTCAACCAAAAAGATGAATTTCTTACAAAAAAAACACATCTTCAACAGAATACGTGAATTTCCAGCTAAGAAATATCCAGATTTGACGAAAAATGGAAACGTTGAATTTTTAGTTAGAAGAATAAAATTTGTGAATTTTCAAGCAAAAATAGAATAATAATATTTTGGATTGAAAATATTGATACTTAATTACAGAAAAACGAATTCGTCAACCAAATAGTTAAATTTTCAAGCAAAGAAAAAATGGTTTTTAGCTAATACGATAAATCTTTAACCAAGAAAGTAAATTTTGAACCAAATAGTTGCATTTTCACACATAATATTAACAAAATGCATGAATATTCAACTAAAAATAGAAAAATTAAATTTCCAAGAGGAAAAACGATTTTTCCATCAAAAAAATGACAAAGTTTCAGCTGATGAGACTACTTTCCTACCAAGAAAAGTGACTTTTAAAATAAGTACATGAATTATCAACCAAATAGTTGAATTTTCAATCGAAAAAGATATATTTTCAACAACAAATGAAACACTTGAATTTTGAATCGAAAATTGAAGAAAAAACGAATTTTCAACAAAATAGTTAAATTTTGAACCGAAGAAATTAATTTTCAAACCAAAAAGATAAATTTTCAATCAGGAAGATTCAACTAAAAAAAAAAAGATGAAATAATTTTTAACTAAAATGATGAATCTAAAACCAAGAAAAAAATTATGTTCAACAAAATAGTTCAATTTCCAACAAAAACGATGAATTTTCAACAAACAAGATAATTTTCTACCAAGAGCCCGAATTTTCGGATAAAAAAAATATTAAACCAAGCATGGAATAGTTAAATTTTAAGTTTAATAAATAAGGTTTTAACCCAACAATTGCATTTTTAACCAAGAAGAATTTTGCTGTCAATAAGAAAAAAAATGTAATCTGAGATGTTGAATTTTCATACCAAAAAAGCGAATTTTCTACAAAACAGTTGAATTTTAAAACCTAAAATATGGATATAAGTATATTCGCACCAACTGAAGTCCATACTAAAATACCGACTTTTTTTAATTTTTGAAAAGTCTAAATATATTTATTTTTATCTAATTCAGTGAAATTTTGTATACCTAAAATGTAGTATTTTACTTCATAGAAATATTTCATTATCGAAATTGAAGACTTCTGTACTACAGAATTTTTTTTTGTCAAATAGTTTTATTTATTCACGAAGTAATTAAAAATATTTATTTTAGATGATATTCGTAACGACCTTTTTACTATTTTTATTTACAATACCAGGGAAAGCTAAACGATGCTAAGACGATCGCCATTTCCATTTGATTATTGCATGCACTTGTAGTGCCATCTATTTTGTCACTCAATTGTTATTAAGCTGATCCTTCTGACTGGAGAAAAATAATTCACTTAATCCGTTGTAAATTTTCCCTCTAGAAAGTTTTTTTGCCTCTCCTGAAAAATTAAGTTGATTGGACTTAGCACCATTTAGCTTTACCCGTTTCACTTATTTATACTTGTACATATTAATTTTTTTTTTTTTTAATTTTTAAATATGCATTAATATTTATGATGAAAGTACATGAATATGTTCATTCATTTTTTTAAACACTCATAGGAGCTTATAAGATTTTTAATTCCAAAAAATTATGATGAATTGGACTACAAAAAATATTAAAATACGTCCCCTGGATAAAGAAATTTATTATTTTGAAAGTACTAGAAAAGCTTCATGTTATCTTTTTTCTCCAAATTTTCATACACATATTAATAGGACGTATGTCCTGAAACAGAAGTACCTGAATAGGATTTATGCTCTAAAAATTAATAATAATTAAATAAATAATAAATAAATATCTATTACTTCAGTCTCAAAAATTTCTTCAGACCTTTATTCCGAATAAAATTATTATTGAAACGAGAATTTGGACTTTGAAACATTTTTCTCAAATAAGGTACTAATTAATTCTACTCTTCTGGTGCCTTTGTCCCAAAAAAGTCATGCTGAAAGAGGGTTTGAAGCGCTTCGGTACTTGAATTCCATTTCAGCAGTAAATTTATATTTTTTTAATTAAAATATAATTTTTCTAGTAATTATCTACCTTATATAACTGATAATTTCATTTGCTTGAAAGCTATAAAATGAACCAATTTCTGATGTTAAAAGTAATGAGTTGCGAGTATATTTACAGCTTCAGTCTTTAAAATTCACTAAAAGTTTGAATTTCCTGAAATATCTGACATTTATCGATCATCCAGGCAAAAACAGAATTTCCTTAAAATATAAATTAGCCTACGTTATTGTCATCTTGTAACCTAAAAACCTGATGCAAAACTATAAATATTTTTTTATTTGAGTATTCGCTTTAAGCGACAATCTAGAAAGAACGTAAACTAAAAAAATATGTATTAAAAATCAAATTATATTAGGACCAATAGAAGTTTTTACATTTCAAAGTGAGTTTACTTTGACCGACGACGTTTGCAAGAACTTGACCAGACTTATCGAATAATATTAGCAAGTGGAGTCATTAATCACTCCCACGCTGTTGTCCACGTGCTGACTGCAGATCTCAGGAAACGGTGCAAACGGATCACGCGAGGGTAAGGACGCAGAAAGGGGCTAGGTTAGGGACAAGGTTCACTGCCAGCAATATATATGCACACTTTTATTTAAATTTCAGATAAAATATCCAAAAATCTACAAAAACTATATACTATTTGCAATAGTATACTAGCTCTTCTCACTTCTTTAAGAAAGCAGGATTGTTACAAAATCCCAATTTCAAAATTCTCTGAATGTTTATTCGTCCCGAAAAGTTGGGGGAGTTGGAAAAAGGGACGCACTAGTCTTCCCGAAAATTCGGGATGACGAGACACATCGAATAGTTAAATATTCAGCCACTGGAATTAAAAAAAAAAAAAAACAATTCCCAACTAAAAATTGAGAATTCGAGTTTTCAACAAGCTAAATGAATTTTTAACTGAGCATGTAAATTTTTAAGAGAAAATGCAATAATTATATATTCAGTTGAAAAAATCAATTTTCAATCAAAGCAAAACAAAATTTTTAAAAATATTCAAATTTTCAACCGAAGAAAATCAATTTTCAACTGAAATGATGAATCTTCAGCCAAGAAAGTGATTTATTAACCGAAATAGTTGAATTTTCAACCAAAAAGATCACAAAAAAGACACATTTCCAACAGAAGACGTGAATTTTCAACTAAGAATCATCAAGATTTGACGAAAAATGGAAACGTTAAATTTTTAGTTAGAAGAATAAAATTTCAATACAAAGAAAACGAAGTTTCAACTAATGATACTACTTTTCCACCAGAAAAGGCTAATTTTCTACAAAATACATATATTTTCAACACAATAGTTGAAGTTTTAGCAACAAAAGATGGATTTTTAACAGAAAATGATATAGTTAAATTTTCAGTAAAAAAGTGCATTTTTAATTTGAACGAAAATAACAATTTTCAACAAAATAGTAAAATTTCAAATCAAAGAAATGAATTTTCAAAACAAAAAAAAAAGAAAAGAAAATTTCAAATAAGAAATCTAATTACTACCAAAAATTGAAATTTTTCACCAAATTCAGACCATACAAAAAAATGTCTTCCAAAACGTTAAATTTTCATGCCAAACTGACGAAATTTCTATAAAACAGTTGAGTTTCAGAACTGAAAATATAAATTTCTAACAAAAATGTTAATTTTAAACCAAATTGTTCAATATTTTACCAGAATATCGGAATATTCTATCCAAAAAGACGAAGGTTCAAGAGAACATATTAATTTTGAACCAATAACGTGAATTTTTAGCAAAATACATGAATTTCAACAAAATAGACGAATTTCAAGAAAATACATGAATTTCCAACAAAATAATCTTGAGCCGAAGAAATGAATTTTCAACTTCATTATTCATAATGTGTCCCCTAAGGGTTTAAATGACTTCCTTTTCTTACAATACTTTCGCGTAAATATTTTATGAAATCTTATCCTCACTATTCATAGTTATTCACAACTATTCACAGCAAATCTTATATCTAGGGCCTCATTTCTTTTTTTTTTTTTTTTTGACAATAGTGCAATTTGGGACCTGATAGCAACCGAGTCAGGGTGCGATCGAAATCAAGAGTGCAAGCGAGAGAGAGGGCGAGAAAATTCCACCTTCAACCAAAATATTCATGTTCAAACCTAAGAGTAAATTCTTATCAAGAAAGATTAATTTTTAACAGAAAAGATTAACTATTAACCATGCTGATTAATTTTCAACCAAAAAACTGCAATTTTTTCCAAAGAAATTAACTTTCAGCTAGAGAAGGTAATAGATTTAATGCTTTCAGGAAGATTCATTATGATAAATTAAAATTTTAAAGCTTTTTTGGGTTTCAATCGTGTGCGAAACTATGAAGGTTGCCGACGTTTCTTGAACATTGCAATTAACTTCTTCAGGGCTGTTCTGGAACTAAAGTTGCAGGTTATATTCTTCTTATATAAGTATTCTCTACGATGCCTATAATTGGCCAGAGCGCCCCATGGTGGGGTTTGGACGAACTTGATTCGCCAATCAAGCCTTTTCTTAAAAAAACCGGGAGGTCGGAAAGCCAAATTGGACTGCTATTATATCCATTGTCCCTAGTGATATTATCAAGGTGGTTTAAGAGTTCGATTGCTTCTCTATGTTTTCTTGGAAAAATATTGTACGTTTTTGCGATGATGGTTGTTTCGTCAAATAAGATGCTATATGCTGTTCCGATATGATGCTCAGCTAGTGCTGATTGCGTGAAATGTTTCAGCCCGACTTCACTCTCATGTTCCTGTACACGTTGGCTCACAGCCCTCCCGGTTTCTCCAATATAGACTTTGCCACAAGAACAAGGGATTTTATATACGCCCAGATCACTGAAAGGTGCCTTTTTCTCTTTAGGGTTGATTACAAGCAGTTCTTTTTTCGCAGGTGGCTTGAATGTTGTGTTTGTTGAGAATCCTGCCTATTTGTTCTGTGATACCTTGAATGTACGGGAGGATGGTGGTCGTTTTTTTTCTCTTTCTTTAGTAGGTTGTGTTGACTTGTTTTTTTTGAGTGTATTTTCTTATTGCTGTATTGATTCGTTTTTTTGTGTAATCGTTTTGTATTAGGATTTGTTTAACGTTTCATAATTCCTTTTGTAATTTATCTTTATCTGTTAAGGAGACAGCACTGTATACAAGGGAGTTGATGACCGATTGCTTTTGAGAAGGGTGGTGGTGAGAGGAGGCATGTAGGTTCCTGTTTGTATGGGTGGGTTTTCTGTCAACTTTATGTCCTAATGTATCATCAGATCATTTGTGAACCAGTACGTCCAAGAAAGTTAATTTTCCATTTTGTTCAGTTTCCATGGTGAACTTGATATTAGGGTGTAACTGACTGATGAAATCGAAGAACTTGTGTAGTTCATCAAGTCCATGTCTTCAGATGACAAAAGTGACGTCAACGTAACGGCATAAAAATTACGGTTTAAGCTTGGATTTGTTAAAGATTTTAGTTTCTAGATTTCCCATAAAAGTGTTGGCTATTACAGGTGAGATTGGAGATCCCATTGCTTCTCCTGAGGTTTGTTCGTAGAATTAGTTATTGGAAGAGAAGTAGGTATTAGTGAGACACTGTTCTATCAAAAGGGTGAGATTGGAGGGGAAGTTTGCAGAGTATTTAATAATATCGATTGTATCAGAGATTGGTACTTTCGTGAAGAGAGATACTACTTCGAAACTTACTAGGATGTCTTGGGGTTGAATGTGAATGTAAAGTATCTTTCTGATGAAGTCTAAAGAGTTTTGTACGTGTTTTGTACTAGGTCGTAAGTCAGTTTATTAAGCTGACGATCGGTCTGAGCAGAATGTTGTTTTCGTGGATTTTTGGGAGTCCGTGAAGTTTGGAGAGATGGAATCATCACATCGACCCAAAATTCTTACATTCGACAACCCATTTGGGAACATCTAAATCCAAATCGATTCTACATAAAACAAGTTTGTTTCTCTTGAAAGAAAGAATACAACATACTAAATTTGCCTTGCACACTATCTTCAAGAAACTACTAAAACTTCACCTTTTTCTATCGAACACTCTCAGATTTGACATTTGGTCTACATTGGACTGCATGTCTTTCGACCAATCCCAACGGATTAAAGATTTTGGTTTTAGAAACAAAAAATCATATTTGACAAATTACTTCCAATGAAGCACACAGAAAGAACAAAAGATGAACTTTACATCAATTTCCGACGAAAGATTCTTTGCAACCAAAATTAGCTTCACAGGATAAACTTTACAAAAATATCGATTTAACTTTCTTTTGTTTTTCCATGACAAACACATGTATTTTGAAAGACGCGAAATTGGCTGAATAAAACTTTATCGTCTCAGCGATGAAATGATTTCAGCCTCATCTAAAGGATATAACTTTGCATTAGCTCCCTCCAAAATCCCAGAAGATGAAATTGTCAGTAATTTGTAATCCACAGTATATACCCTTCCACTCGAATAGCGGATGACATACGGCGTAGGGCGGCTAGCATCTTACGCCAAGCCAAACTTCCCTCCTCAAACTTAACAAAACAAGAAAAAAAAGCAATTAAAGAATTCAATCAGAATGAAGACATCATAATATTACCCGCAGACCAAGGCCACACAACAGTCATAGTGAATAAAGAAGGCTATAGCAACAAAATCATGGACCTTCTAACTCAGACCGATCGTCAACACAATAAACTCACCAACTTACAACCTAGCACGCTTTCTCGCCTAAAAACTAAATCCTTCTACAGGATATTCTATCACACACGTACAAAAGTCTTCTGATTACATCAAAAAGATACGGCAGATTTACATTCAACCCCAAGAGACCCCAGTAAGTTTCGACGTAGTATCTCTCTTCACGAAAGTACCAATCTCTGATACAATCGATATTATTAAATCTTCTGCAAACTTCCCCTCCAATCTGACAACTTTGATAGAACACTGTTTTGCTGATATCTACTTCTCTTTCAATAACAAATTCTACGAACAAACTTTAGGAGCAGCAATGGGATCTCCAGTCTCACCTATAATAGCCAAGATCTTTATGAATAATCAAGAAACTAGAATGTTTAACAATTCCAAGCTTAAACCAGAATTTTGGTGCCGTTACGTTGACGACACATTTGTCATCTATAGACATGGACTAAATGAACTACACAAGTTTTTCGATTTCATCAATCAATTACACCCTAATATCAAATTCACCATGTAAATTGAACAAAACGGAAAATTACCTTTCTTGGACGTACTGGTTTACAAAAAAAACTGATAACACATTAGGACATGAAGTTTACAAGAAATCCACACATACAAAGAGATACCTACCTGCCTCCTCTCACCACCATCCACCTCAAAAGCAATCGATCATCAACTCCCTTGTATACAGAGCTGTCTCCACAGCAGATAAAGATAACCTACAAAAGGAACTACAAAATGTTAAACAAATCCTAATACAAAACGATTACACAAACAAACAAGTTAATGAAGCAATAAGAAAATACAATAAGAAAAACAAGTCAATACAACCTACTAAAAAAAGGGAGAGAAAAATGACCACAAGCATACCCTACATTCAAGGTATCACAGAACAAATAGGAAGAATTCTCAACAACCACAACATCCAAACGATATTTAAACCATCTGCGAAAATAGGACAACTTCTGAACAACCCTAAAGATGAACAGGCACCTTCCAGTAATCTGGGAGTATATAAAATCCCTTTTTCTTGTGGCAAAGTCTATATTGGAGAAACCGGGAGCGCTGTCAGCCAAAGTGTAAAGGAACATGATAGTAAAGTCAGGCTAAAACATTTCACGCAATCAGCACTAGCTGAGGATCATATCGAAACAGGTCATAGCATCTCATTTGACAAAACAGCTATCATTGCCAAAACGTACAATATTTTCCCAAGAAAACATAGAGAAACAATCGAAATCTTAAAACATCCCAATAACATCAACAGGGACAATGGATATGATACCAATCCGATTTGGCTTTCCGTCCTCCCAAGTTTGTTGAAAAAGTCTTGATTGGGCAATCAAGTTCGACCAGAACGCAACATGTGGCGCTCTGGACAATCACAGGTATCGTAGAGAATACATATATAAGAACAACATAACATGAAACTTCAGTTTCAGGTCAGGCCTGAAGAAGTGAACTGCAATGTTCACAAAACGTAGGCAACATTCATAGTTTCGCACACGTTTGAAACCCCGAAAAGCTTTGAAATTAAAAATTGCAATTCATCAAAAAAAATAATTTTTCAACCAAACATGCAATAGTTACATTTTCAATCAAATGAATAGAAAAATTCAATAATGAATCAAACCAACTTCAATTTCAGTTTATCGAAATTTCTCTGATATTCTATGAGTTTTCCTGACTAGTTTCAAATTCCCTGACCTTCCCTGATGTTTCGAACCAATTTTTTCATTTTGCGATCCTTATTAGAAAATCCTCCTCACACTATGTTTCCATTCAGGGGGTGCCTTCTTTCATATAATAGTCGGTAATGATTCTGTTTTCAAAAACGTTTTTCTTTACTAAAAATATAGGAGTAGATTGGGAGAATATTACAGATCTTTTTCTTTTTCCAAGTGTCTGTTTATCAATAAATCAATATTAATTTTAAAATAGATTTCCTTCTTGAAAAATCAGAACAAAAATGTTTTTTTATCTATTTCAATAATCTTTTATTGTTTGTTACATTCACCGCACTTTCAAGAGTCAGCTTTGCGAAATATGGGTGGATTAATGATAATGAAGTCTGTCTATTCAAAGATATCACACACGAGCTATTCAGTGTCGTTTTCCACCCTACCACCTTTTTCAGTGACAAAGAAAATGCAGTCCTCCATTTTTCATCACACATGCCTCACATGTGACGCTTCAGTGCAACTGTGACGACAATAATACATCGTTGTTTTAGTACGTACTTTTCGAGAGACAAACGTGGCATTGCCACACAGTGGTGTCTGCTTCACCACATTTGCTAACACCTTTTATCTTTTTTAACAATATGAAACGCGAAAGCTCTCTTAACGTTTTATAGAAATTTAAATATTTGAAAAATCGTTGAAAATCAAATCGTATTTCATTATTATATAAAAATATTATCAGGCTGGAAAACAAACAATAAGCGAGCGTCCACATATTTGGTGACATTTCTCTCATCAAAAATTGAATTTAAAGCCGTTCGATACATTTAGGGCCACTATTATCATAATCAAAAAATTTAGTATTTGCATTTTATACAAAATTGTTGAATTTTCAAGCGAAAAAGATAAATTTTCAAAAGACAGTTGAATTTTCTACCCAGAAAAATGAATTTTCGAAAATGACGGTCGTTTTTAGCCAAGAGAGATAAATTTTGTATCCAAAAGGACAAATTTTCAACAGGACAGTTGAATTTTCAACCAAACAAGATGAATCTAACAAAATAGTTGAATGTTTAACAATATTTTCATCCACAATGACGAATTTTCAGTCAGTAGTTGAATTTTCAACCTGAAAGTTGAATTTTCGAAAATAACTTTTTTTAACAAAATAGTTGAATCCTCAATCAAGTAAATGAATTTTCAACAAGGAACTTGAATAATAATAAAAGTTCTACATTTTCATGTTGAAAAACTAATTTTTAAGCCAAAAAGACGAATTTTTAGAATACAGTTGAATTTTTGAGAAGGGAGTTCGTTTTCAGCCAACAGAGATGGATGTACAATACGGAAGAACCGTTTTTTTAACAAAACAGTTAAATTTTTGAACAAAAAGGATGATTCTGACAAAATAGATAGTTTCAGCAAAATAATTAAACTATCAACAGAATAGTTGACATTTTTAAAAAATAGCTGAATTGTCAACCAAGAAGATTACTTTTCTAGTGAAAAATGAATTTTTAACCAAATAGTTGATATTTCAACTGAAAAAAAAATAAGTTCTTAACCAGTTGAATCCAGCGACAAATACAAATTTTTAACACAATAGTTAATTCTTCAATCAAATAGGTGAATTTTCAACCGAAAAGATTAATTTTCTACAAAATTTCAACAAATTTAAGCTATAAAGTCATATTTTTTAGAAAACCGTTGACTTTCAAATTGGAATAGAAGAATTTTCAACAAGAAACATAATTTTTGGTCAACGAAGATGAACTTTGAACAAACGAAGGTGGATTATTTATCGAAACTGGAATATATAGTTAAAATTGAAGTTGAAAACATAGTTGAATCTTCAACGAAAATGGATGAATTTTCAAGAAAATGCATGGATTTTTTACCAAATAATAATTTCTAACGAAATAGTTACATTTGAATATAAATAGTTGAATTTTCTACCAAAATAGTTGAATTTTAATTCAGAAATATGAATTTATCATTAAAAGTTCACTTTTAGCTAGTTTAATTTTCTACCAAATTGTTGAATATCGAAATCAGATAGACAAATTTTGTGCAAAACAGTTAAATTTTTAACGGAAGAAAAAAATATTTCAGTTTTGAAAAAAGACAAATTTTCAACAATATATAGGATATTACAATAAAAAAGATTAATTTTTCATTTGAAATATCAATTTTTAACCAAAAATTAAATAGTTTCATATCAGTGAAGAGAATTAACTCTCAATCATCAAACAATTTTTTTTTTCAGCAAAATAGTTCAATTTTCAACCAAAGATGCAAACTTTCATCTATTACAACAAATCTTCACAACAAAAAAAAAGAATTTGTAAACAAAGATTTCAAAATTTAACTAAATAGTCTAATTTTAACCAAACAGTCGATTTTTTTACCAAGAGGGTTAATCTTCTACTAAACAAGATGAATTATTAACCAAGTAGTTGAGTCTTTAACTATAAAAGATAAATTTACAACCTAAAATGAAATATTTATTCGAAAATTAAACAAATTTTCAACAAAACATTTGAATTGTTAAGCAATAAGATGAATCTTCAACCAAAAAAAATTAGCTTTCAAAAAAGTAGTTCAACTTTCGAGCAAGATGAATTCTAAACCAAAAATATAATGACAGACTGTTCAACAAAAAAAAAAAACTTTTAGACAAGAATGCTTAGATTTTCTTAGAGGATTCAATTAATATGAATTTATGTTTAATGAATGACCTACAATCATTCAAGTTAAGCTGCCGTCTCAGTTAATATTTTAATTACGTGAATGGTCTCAAATGAAAAATAAAGTCTGAAGAATCTAATTGAAAGTAGTCTCATACTAGAATCAAATAGGTTTACCTTATTATTCATTGATCGATTGACGGTTATATGAAATTATATTTATATTTCATACTTAAAAATAGTTGAAGAACCAAAAGTTAGGATTATTCGATTTTAAATTCAACGAAAACCAATATTTCAGTTTAATATGAAAATTCGCGGCCTTTTTAACATCAAAAGTTACTCATATAAATTAGTTATATCCCGTGTGGAAAAGTCTACTGGGGCCAGACTGGGTCCCAGCCAAATTGCCCAAGTTCCAGTTGGGTCCCAACTGGAAACCCCAGTCTCGCCCAGGTGGGCTGTTCTCTGGGTTGTAACGCTCAGACCAACTAATACCCAGATTGGGGTAACCAGGTGGGTCCCAGCTGGGAAATACTTTTTACGCCCAATTAGTAAAAGAAGCACAGAAAAAACGGAAGATAAACTTTACATCGATTTCCGACGAAAGTTTCACTGCAACACAAATTAACCCTGTCGAATAAACTTTACACGAAATTGAGATAATTCTGTGTTTTTAAACCATCTCGGGATAATTTGTCAGCTGTTTGTCAGTGACAAAAAGCGTCTTCTGCTATGGATGTGTTCCTAACCTACAATACCGACTGTGGCAGGAAGTATATATGAAAGTCTAATTATTTTTAAAATAACAATTAGGTAAGTAAAAAGTTGTTCTAAATCTAGTGTCCTGATTTATGTATAGCTTTTCACGTATATACTTTGCCGTTTTTCAATTGCTGCGAAGGACGTAGCAGACGACAGTTTTTATTCCATCGTATAGCATGTAATCTTTAACAGCTGAACATTTTATCTGCAACAAAATTTAACTTCAGTTTTTTCTGTGAGGGTTTTATTTTAAAAAATTGACTTTTTGATTGCTGAGGTAGAATTCTAAAAATTCGTTTGAGGCAAAAAGTATTAGGATTAGATAATTGTTTACTCTGGCAGACATACTTCAATTGAAAAAAGATAAGTCGTCTCATAACAAAATTGAATTCTAGTATTTATTGAGTATAAAATTAGGCTGTGTAATTTTGAGGTTAGAATGCGAGTAATTCAGCATTAACAAAATTTTTAGCTTTATTAAATATGCAATGTCACATATAGAGATGAAAGGTATTTTTGAACCAGATAATTAATCATTTTTGAAATCTAAGAGTCAATGCTATGATTTTCGTAACTTACCATGCTCATCACTATCGTCACTCGAGTCTTCTTCAATGTCTTCAAATTTACTCCTTATTATAACTCCACTGATCGCTCGATGTTTTCTCACACGTAAACGTAATTTATTATTTGCACACCTTTTTTTACTTAATTCACCCATTGTCTGTAAAAACTAAATTTACTAATAGTAACTGACAGCGACTGACATTTCCATATGGGACCCGACTTGTTTTCTACGGCGGCGCACACTATATGAGAGCAACGTGGGTATACCCGGTATAAGTCCAAACAGGACGTAAATATTCTTTGGTTTTATTGGCTCAAATTTTCATAATTGACAAATCGGAATAACTAAAAAATGTATAATATTAGTGGGAGATTGCCTTCCGCCTGTCGTATAATTAATATAACTCGCTTTAATTAATTAAACTTTTTACCCGGGACGCCCAGCTGGGACCCAGTTGGCGCCCACTTATTAACTGGGCTTAATTGGGCAGATTTCCACACGGGTAATTAAACATTAATTATTTTCACATTTGAATGTATAATTATTAGGATCACATGTTTAGAAATCATTTTCTTGTGGCATAACATCATAATAAGAGTAATATATCACCTTAGAATAATTTAAAATCCTTTCAAATGCAAAACTAAGGGGGATATCAATTATCTTCCGTTTTACAACTCACTTCACTCCTCGAAAATAACTTTTATGTTATCAGATGTATTACAAGTAAAATGTGCATGCTTTCATCCATATTTTCTTTATAAACTCACCTAAATTCAAATGTGGCAATTAAACTCTTAAGCCATAAAATAAATAAAAAACTGTTTAGTGAAGCCGATTAAAATTGGCAATTACATTATTATGAGGAATTAAATATTTCATAACGGAAATTGATCTTATCACATCTGAAAATTTCAAATCCAAAAGGGGCAGTTATGAAAATAAGAAATAATAATGAAATTCGTACATGAAATACGGAAAGTATTTTGGACGTCAGGAGTTTCATGAAAGAGAGCTCGAGCTTTCAAAAAGTTCGAAAGTCAATAATGTAACGATGCCATTCAGGAAAAGACGAATCATTTATCTATTATGGATAATTTTTTCGAATACACCAGAGATTCGTTATATGCTCGCGCGACTGCAGGCGATATTAGCAATTCCTAGAATTGCTCATCCCCACAGTTTCTCAGGGGGCAGGGTGAGAGACAGTTGCGACTCCGCCTATGAAGGGACGCACTGCATTACTCCGCAGTCAAGTAGATTGCGCAATGTCATGGAAACGGTTCAGGCGGCCCTGCCTGTTTACGTTTCGCTGCTGGCGATATATGCACAAGGCCATGTTCAGGCAACCCCCAAGATTGAGCATATAACGAAGCTCTGGTGTATAAGTAAGGTGACCTGATAAATTAAAAGTCTAATTGTCAGAATTTTTTTTATTTCAATAAATACTTTTTGAAATAACTGAGTAATAAATTACGTTTCTATTGTTATCAAAATTAAAAATATGTAATCATGAAAATTCAACAGGTGTAAAGAAAACTACATTAAATTACTTCTTTTCTAAACTTTTTGCATTAAAATCTCAGCACTTTTTAGCTGTAATAACAAATCTACCTACCTGTGCTGCAATATAATTTCCAACACATCTCTTCCTTTCTAAATTTCTAATTTTGAAAAACTTATTTAGCTCACCTCTTGAGATTTGTACCTTTATAAACAGAGGATAGGAAACAGTAAACAAACGGGCCCACCTGATCCACGCGCATATAAGCAGCCGTACGCTCCTCTATTGTACCGTACGGTAATGATGCGAGAAGAATGATTAAGTTCAGCCTTTTTTAACATTTATAAAAAAAATAACGCATTTTAATCATAAAAAGTCACCTACTTATGAAAAAAAACACCGCTGAGCAAGTAACGGAATGGTTTTTATAATTTTGTTCCATTCCAAAACTGTTTTCTAACGCACGTACGAGAATGACGTTTTTGTTGTCAAAATGCACTTTTCAGTTTTAATATTAGATTTACAACAACAAAAAAAGATTTAATATTTTATGCTCAATTTTATAGAATCTTGTACGAGTTTCTCAGTCAATGTTATATTACTGGGACTTCAAGTTTGTCTTCAATTTCAATTTCTGGGGTCTTTATTGAGTTTCATGTAAACTTTTTCGTCAGACAAGAGCATTGTGCATTTTTCAACGTGAACAGTTTTATTCATAATTACTGTGGTGTTATCTTTATCGGCACTAGTGACCATGATGATATTATTTTGTGTTAAAAACATTTAGATATTCTTTCCCGTTTCTTTAAATTGTGATTTAATGTTCTCATTGTAATTGTTGTTTATAAATCTTTGAAGGCTACTTGAAACATTAGATGTTAATTCAGTGCGCTTATTGTCCGGAATTAAATTAATTTTTGCTTCAATATTGGCTAAACTGTTTTAAACAATTCTGATTTCATTATCTGGTTCAACACAAAATGTATTGCCAAAATTCAAGAAGTAACTGACATCTTGATGTTTTTGCGTATTAAATAAGTTAATTAGCCATTTATCATTAGCTTTTTCAACCTGGGGACATCAATAAAATTCATAAGCCAACCATTTAGATTTTTTGATTGATTCCGTGATAAAATCGTGACCAAAGCATTGTACAATTTCCTCCTGACAATCGAAATACAATTAAATGTTATTTGCTACTACTGATTCAAGAAGTTTAGCTTCAAATTCGGAGATTTCTCTAGAAATTTGTCTAATAGTATAATTCAAATCTATTATTTCAGTTTTAAAAATTTTTGTTCTGATGTCCATGCATTCTTTTTGTAATTATTTCTGCACAAAGGGTGATTAAAAACCATTTTTTGTTGTAAAAACCTTGTGGCCTTGTTTTGTTACCGGATGAGATAAAGACTCGGAGGTATTTAAAAAAGAATATTAGAAATGGAAAAGATATTCGAGAAAATGCGCCTAATGAAACTTTTCCTCCAAACACAAGCGTATAACAGTCCAGGGATTTTATTGATATTTTATTGATTTGTTTGATTATAGGAAACTTTAAAGAATTATTTTCACTCTTAAGAACTGAAAAGTTTGAGAAGGGGGGTTTTAAAACGAGGACTCGCTTTCTGATAACTTTTTCATTGGAAGGATCCTTTCAAGCAAAATGACACTCTACTGAATGAAGCTTTACAAAACTTCCTCAAAGGACCTGTTTGGATCGAATGGAGAAGATCTTTCGAAAGGCATTGGTTTTGTTGATTGAAAGTAAAAATGTACAAAATGAGACATCGCTTTCCAAACTTCAGGATAAAAATTTTCTTCGATACTATAAAATTGTAAATTGTTAAGCTAAGAAAGCATGCTTGAAATCAATTTATTATTTTAATGACATTTTAAACATATAATGGCCATATAAACAAAACAATGAAATATTAGTTGTTTGGAAATATTCTGAAAGTATAGCTAATACTACAAAAACTAACACTTTTTCTATAAAGCTGAAAATTGAAATTGTTTAACTGACAGGTATACTGAATATTTTTAGATTTATAGTATAATCTATTATTCAATAAAATACAAAAAAAATAACAGAACGGTGCATCTGAAAAGAACATTCACTTAATAACGAATTCAAATAGGATCGATTCATTAAAAATTGAATTTAAATGCAAAATTTCGCTCTTTGCAAACAGGAACAAATTGATTTTTTTTTTAAAAAGGTGAACTTTGTTGATTGGATCTGAATAAATCAGTGAAAAAACACGCGTTATAGTCAGCAAATGGCTACTACTGGTTCATTTCTCATAAACCCTGTAAATAGAATACAAATAAAGATTTATTGATTCAAAAACCCTCAAATTTTAATATCAAACAAGGCTTTAGCCACTCCTTAACTCTTCGAAAATCTTATAAACCTTTAAAATTTTTCTAAAATGCCTTGTAATCTTCAGAAAGCTCTTGAAATCCTATATCTTTCTCTAAAACCCCATAAAATCCCAGAAAATAATTTCAAATACTTTGAATATCTTAACAATTTTCTTAGATTCGTCCTAATCAATTAAAAAAATTTTTAGGCTCGTAAAATTTCAAATATATATATATATATATTTTTTTTTAAATTTAAAATTCCACATAATTTATTCGAAATCTCTTGAATTCTATTGGAATCGCTTGACATAATTAGAAATGATTGAAAATATTTCGGAATACTTCGGAAACGTTGCAATTTTTTACCCTTTAACAATTAATTGATAATTTTTTTTATTCAATGAAATCCAGTTTTAATCTCTTATAAAATTAAATATATTAAATTAGTATTTGCGAAGACAATAAAATATTTCTTCATCATAACTATTTAAAATTACATGAAAAGTAGTTTTAAACAAATTGAGAGTTAGCAAAAGACTTCACTTTTAATTTCCAAACGTAATAAATGGATAAATTCAAAGCAATTGGAAAGTAAATCAGGTTTTCAACAACAATAAGTGCAAGTTTTACATTGAAATAATTCAAAAATTTTAGTATTTCATAGTATCTGATATCTAAAGTAATAGAAAAGTAATCCAAAAATATAAATATCCGGCGAAAATAATGACATAACCTGAATTTGTTTCACATTTTTATTGTAATATTGTAATTTTTGATGTCAAACAATTTTTGTTCTAAATAATATTTTTCGTGGAAAACGCTAACATACCTTATCATTGTTGAAATATTCTTGATATTCATCGAAACGTAAGGAGTTGTTATTAATAATATCAATTTTAGACAATTTTAAACTAGTTCAAAAAAATAAATCTTGTTCAAATCATAATCTTTTTTTTAACAATACTCTATTATAAACTGCAACGCAACCTGGAATTGCTAAAAAATTATGAACCTTCTTTGAAAGCTAATGATTTTTGAAAAAAATTTCAATTAAGGAACAAAAGCACTAAAAGAATCCGAAATTGTTCAAGTTTATAAATTTTATTATCTTATTAAAAATAATTGGATTGAAACATAATTATTTTTGCTTTAAAATGCCAATTTAAGATGAAACATCCCAACGTAACCTAAAGTTGTTAAAAGATTGTGAATATTCCCTAAAATCTAATAATTTTTTATTAAAAATACCAACAATTTCCGACGAAAAAACACTAACCCAACGGAACGACCAAATGTTCCAAAATGTAAACCCTCTTCAGAAATTAATGATTTTTATTTAATATTGTTGTTGAAAAAATATAAATGTTCCTTGTTATCTAATCATTTTCTATTAACAATACTAATAATTTCCACAAAAAACATTCACACAGCATTGCAGAAGATTGTGTATAATTATAAATCTTCTTCAAAATCTAATAATTTTTGTTCAAAGTAACCGATTAAAAAAGTTAATTTTTTTTGTAATCAATTCTTTAAATTAAAAATACAAATATCAAACAAAAACCTTCAAGTAGTCCAAAATTGTTAAAATATTCCAAATCTTGTTCAATTTATAATTACTTTTGTTTGAAAACGCCAATTTCCGATGTAAAACGCCAACGTAACCTAAAATTGTAGAAAAATTGTAAATACTTGGTCAATGACTTTTCTTTGAAAACGTTTCTTTTTTGTGATTTATATTCTTCCTGATTTTATATTAAAATTACTTTCAGAGAATACTAATTTTCAGAAAAAACGACTAACATAACGCATTGTAATACTTCTAATAATTTTTTAGATAATTTTTTATCTTTTATTTTACCATGCAAGGTTATTAAGAAGCACAAATGTTCCTATATTGAAATAAGAATTTCCACTATTTTTGTTATGAGAAAGGATTATCTATAGATTTATTTAAAATTTCAAATTTATGATGAAACAATGAACAACAATGATTACCTCTCTTCTGAGACATATCGTTATACCAATTTTTTTTAGATAGGATACAAATAAGCATCAACATTTTTGAAGCACCTCTTCTTAAACAAATTTTTTGTTCCTCATTATTCAAAATTTAAAAAAAAAATGCAAGTAAATTGGGTCATAATATGGATATAACCCATGATATAAATATCGTTAAATAATAAGAATATTAAAAAAATAATAATCGTCTAAAATCTGAATGCTGGTGACGTTTCTGCCTCGAAGTTCCATCTCCACTGAATATCAAGTGACCTAATCTGCTATTGATAGTATCGATAGAATGCAAAAGTAAATGTGGAGGTTCCATGAAACGTGTTCTCAATTCTGCATTCGCGAAGTATCGTCTTTTCTGCATTTGAAGGAAAATTCGGCCTTCCCAGAAGAAAACAAAACGAAACTCAATTTCTTTTTTTATGAAAAATAATATTGGGATTGGAAAAAATATGGTTATATAATATGGCTATAAAATTTTTACACCCAAAAAGATACATTTTTTCGGAGATAGTTAAATTTTCAATTAAAAATTATTTTTTTCAACCCAGTAATATACATTTTGAACCCAGAAAGATGGATTTTGTGCCACAAAAAAAGTTTTAATCCCAAGGGACTGAAAATGTGTTTTTAACAGAAAAGCTAAATTTTCAACCTACAAAGATGCATTTTTATCCGAATGGTCGAATTTTCAAACAAAAGACATTGAAATCCAAACAAAAACAGGTGGATATTTAAGAATTAGGAAGAATTTTCTAGGGGACAGTAGAATTTTCAACCCAAAAATTTATATTTTCAACAAAGAAGTTCACGTTCACCAGAGAAAGATGAATTTGAAACCAATTTATCGAATTTTTAACTAAACAGGCATTTTTTATCGTGAATGGAATTCCAAATAGTTTAATTTTCATTTTATAAAGAATAAATTTCACATCAAAAATGAAATAGGTTTGTCTTCAGATAAAAAAATAAATTTTAAAAATTCATGATGTAGTATTCACACGTAATGCGCGTATTTATTGTCTACTATAATTAAATTACAACTAATTGTTAATTTTTTATGATAAGAAAAATTATCATTTATACAACAGTGATTAATTTTATCATTCAAAATAAAAAAAAAGAGTGTAAAGACTTTTTTCAAATTATTAATTGCTTACTAAAACCATTTAATTTCCCTCAACAGTTCAAATATGTTTGAAATTAATTTTCTGTTCACAAATTCAAATTCTGAAGAAAAAATTCTATTTACAAGAAATTTATTTCAATATAAGGCTAGAGCATGCTTCATAAATTTCAAATTATAAATATATTACTTGTTAGTGTTTACAACTTTGTCAGAATAATATCTTCAGATTTCATCAAATTTTACTATACGAAGACCTAATGGTTACATTAAAAAAATTTTAATCGAAAAGATCTTCACTGAATAAATAGCATTACAAACAACAATTCAAAAATGACTTTTCGTATCTTTATAACAATATTTAAAAATTTTCAAATCTTCATTTACAATAATATCTTTTTAGTGAATATTTCAAAACCTTGCCTTTGTTTAGAATTTTAAAATAAACTGCTTACGAATTCTTTTAAAAAATGAACATTTTCTGGGTATCACCAAATTGTTACAATGATTTTTTAAATATCAATACTTCATTATTCACATTTGTATAATTATTTAAAATCAGTAATAATTATCATATTAATAATCAATTTTGATCATTTCGCTTTGATAATAAAAATCTTCAATGTGCTTTTTATCCTCATGAAAAAAAGACACATCTGCTCACATGTTTTTTTTCAGGATCTGAGGACTTAGACTGTCCCAAATCCTGGAATTCGTGTAGATATAATCCTGAATAATGATGAGCAGAGTTAAATTTACCTCTTCATAACAAATCCAACGATATAAAAAACTTATTTTTGACATAAATGCAGTTGTAGAATTTCTCCATCAGGACGGCCCATAATAGGGGAAAAAGCATATTTTTTGGGCAAAAATGGACCAACAGTACAATTCTTAACGGATTTTGATGTTTTTTTTAGGAAGGACCGTAAATCTTCAATGCAAAAAGAGTGCCTAAAAATATTTTACTCGGACTAAACAAACATTAGTTATTTAACAATAAAGCTTAAAATTTGTTCTGTACAACTTTTGAGTGATACCATTTCTTTCAATTGTTTATAATATTGTAAGCAAACTTGAAATATTTTTCCAAAGACTCCTTTCAGGAATATTTTTCATAATTAAGAAAAGTTTTGATTATATAGTCAATTTTTATAAACAAATGCACATTCTGAGCACTTTTTCGTAGTTACAAAAAATGAATTATATAACAAATTTTAATAAACAAATTACATTTTCACAATTTTTTCATGAATAAGCTTCATTTTGTTTCAAAATCCTCTCCACATATTTTAGAAAAGGACTTCTTGCTGCCACATTTTGCATAATGATAATAATAGTTAATTATATAAACAATTTTTATAATCAAATTAATTTTTTTCATGAATAGGCTTAATTTTTTTGCGGAATCAACTTAAAATATTGTGTCAAAAATGTGTTGCCACCATATTTTTTATGATAAAAATAATTGTTGATTATATAAACAATTTTTATAAATAAATGCATATTTTCACAAGTGTTTCATGACTAGGCTTCTTTTTTCCGCGAAATCAACTTAAACCTTTTTGCCAAAGACTTCTTCCTACCATATTATTCATATTCACAAAAGCTGTTAATTGTATAAACAATTTTTATTAAAAAAATGCATATGACAACCCCTTTTTCATGAATAGGCCTAATTTTTGTGTGTAATGGACTAGAAATATATTTCCAAGAATTCTTTTCTATTATATTTTTCATAGTGAGAAAAACTGTTAATCATATAAACAATTTTCATAAACAGATGCACATTTTCACCAGTTTTTTATGAATAGGCTTTATTTTATTCTTTTTGCGGAATCAACTCAAAATGTTTTCCCAACACTCGTGGCTACCATATTTTTCACTATGATGATAATTATTAATTAAATAAACAATTTCCATAAACAAATTGACATTTTCACAATTGTCTCATGAATAGGCTTCTTTTTTTACGGAATCAACTTGAAATTTTTGCCAAAGACTCCTTACTCCCGTATTGTTCATATTCACAAAAACCGTTAATTATATAAACAATTTTTATAAAAATGCACATGACAACGACTTTTCCGTGAGTAGGCCTAATTTTTTTGGCTTAAGAACTAGAAATATCTTTTCAAGAACTCCCTTCTATCATATTTATCATAGTGACAAAAACTGTTAATCATATAAACAATTTTTATAAACAGATGCACATTTTCACCAGTTTTTCATGAATAGGCTTCATTTTATTGTTTTCGCGGAATCAACTCGAAATGTTTTTCCAATACTCGTTGCGGTCATATTTTTTGTAATGATAATAATTGTTAATTATATCAACAATTTTAATAAACAAATTTACATTTCTACAAATGTTTCATAAATAGGCTTCTTTTTCTGTGAAATAAACTTGACATTTTTTGCTAAAACTATTTTATGAATGGGCTTCATTTTTCAACGGAATCAACTTAAAATGTTTCGCCAAGGGATCCTTTCTGCCATAGTTTTCATAATTACAAAATATATTAATTATATGAACCATCTTCATAAAATAATGTATATTAGAACAACTTTTTTATGGATGGGCCTATTTTTTACAGAATAAACTAGAAATATTTTTCATGGGCATCATCGTATTTTCCAGGGTGAAAAAAATTGTTAATTATATAAACAATTTTTATAAACAGATGCACATTTTCACCAGATTGTCATGAATAGGCTTTTTTTTGCGGAATCAACTCAAAATGTTTTTCCAGAAACTTTCTGCTGCCATATTTTTCATAATGATAATAATTTTCAATCATAGAAAAAATTTCCATCAACAAATTCACATTTTCACAATTGTATTGTATAAACATTTTTGATAAACAATTGCACATTTTGACCATTTTGTCATGAACAGGCATACATTTCTTGCGGAATGAACGAGAAATAAATTTCTAGGGACTCTCAGCTTACATATTTTCCATAGTGACAAAATTTTTAATAATATAAACAATTTTCATAAACAAATTCATTTGCAACTGTTTTTTAAAGAATAGAATTCGTTTTCTTGCAGAATTAACTTGAAATGTTTTGCCAAAGATTTCTTGCTGCCATATTTTTGACAATGACAATGATTGTTAATTATCTAAACAATTTTTAAATAGAAATACACCTTTTTACCATTTTTCCATAAATAGGCTTTATTTTTTTTACGAATAAACTCGGAATGTCTTGTCAAAGATTCTTTGCTATCATATATTCCATAATGAAAAAAACGGTTCATTGTATAAACATTTTATAAACAATTGTATATTTTTAACATTTTTTCACGGATATGCCTTTTTTTGCGGAAAAACCTAGAAATATTTTTTTAGGGACTCTTTGTTACCATATCTTTCAAAGTAACAAAAATTGTTGATTATATAGACAATTTTTGTGAATAAATGCATATTTTCACAATTTGTTCATGAATAGGCTTAATTTCCTATTTATGAAATTATAGTGAGAATGTGCATTTTTTATAAGAATTGGTCAAATAATTAGCAATCATTGTCATTGCGATTTTCAACTAATTGAAACGGTACATTGTTATCTGTTATGTTTTATACCAAATCCAGGAATTTGAAATAGCTAATTATTGTAAATCACGAAAAAATGTCTTATGTTGAATAGCTTCTTTGTAAAATTATAAACAATTCTTATTCTTACCTTAACAGACTGGACATTATTCTAAGTCGTTCATCACATCAATTGATGAATTTCGTTAATGAATTTAATTTGTTGTTAAATAACAAATTTTTGTTTATTCAAAGTGAAATATTGGCAGCCACTCATTAAGACCTAAACTAAAACTTAAAACTTCGATTAAGGCACATTACGATACTTAAGACTCGAAAGACTTACGGTCATTTCTAAAAAAGCATAAAACCACGTTGAGAATTATACTGTCGGTCGATTTTTGTTTTAAAAAAGTGCTTTTTTTCCTCACTGCGCAGCAGTTTTGCCCTGCAAAGGACTCGTTTAGTCCCACAAAGATTTCGTTCAAAGCATCCAACCACGCTAACTTCTATGGCACGATGCTCGCTTTTTTCCATGCCGGTTGCATAAAGCATATTGCAAAGCATAAGAAGCTCGTCTGTTTACTTTGCAATTATAACTCTGCTTTTTCTACCTGTCCTCGGCGAACTCTGGGCTCCTTTGATACCGTAGTTATGAGCTTTTTTATTAGGAAAAGGGAATATAAAGAATTTTTTATATCAACGAAACACAGTGCTGTAACTCAAATTTCCCTCCAACTTATTTTCGAAAACAAAGCCATCAACAAATACAATGGAGAGTATTGTTTTCGAGGGTAACATTCAAAAATACAATTTAAATTCAGAAAATTACAGAACCAAAAAATGTAATCTCAGACTCTGTAATATGTATTTTTCATTTTGAAAATATTATTATATAATTTAAAAAATAGGTTAAATAACCACTGACTTCCAGTAGAACTGCGGTAAATTACACCTATGGCCACGTGTCACGCCCGTGAGATGGGCGGCCACAGACCACGGCGAAATTACAACTACAGGCCGGCGCAATCCTCGTATGTTTTAAAGACGCGGAGCGACCCACGAACGACAACCCTCTGCATCCATCTCGCAAGTGCGATATATATAGCCTATATTTGGAAGTGAATTTGAAAATAGTGTAAGCAATCCTTCCTAGGTGCCATTCAAAATCGAGGGAACTGTATTTCGAACACTATTCCCACAGCCCATGATTTCTTTATCAACCAACATTATTAATAGAAGTTCACTAAATAAATTTAAAATCTTTCGAAAATTTCTGAAAATGAATACTGTAGAAGTCAAATAAAACTTATTTGAGTAGAAGGTGTTTTGCAAATAAAATTTTAAAAAATGTATTTTCTACCAAGAAATATTTTTGAAAGATGAATGACAATATATTGAATTGTGAGAGCAACCAATGGTAATAACCAAATTTAAATTTAAATAAAAAAAATCTGTTAATTTCCCACTGCAAACGGTTTGTTTTTTTCATGAAACAACCAAAGAAATTAATTTTTAACTAAAGTAATGAATCTTCTAATAGAAAAATTGATTCGACAACAATTATTCATTCATTCTTTTTTTTCTCTGTTAAAGATTCATCTTTGGAAAAAATTTATAATAGGAGTGCTAACTCAAACAGGAAGAAGCCTTCCAAGGACGAAAGAACGATTGCGGTGGCCATCGATTCTTGTTCATCGCCATGTGTTCGTTCGATATTGGACATGGATTTATGGGGCGATAAAATGAGACTAGGTAAGTCTAGGATTTCCAAAGTTCCAACGAGAACTGTCTTAGTACTATTTCCTACAAAATAATCATTTCAATCTGTGCCTTTACCTGATTTATTTTTAGATATCAAAAAAAAATTTCAAGAAATCCTAGCATCCATTCTATAACATAGATTACAATCTACCGGAAAACTTTTCTGATTAATAGGTACGCTAAGTGCAGCGCTGAATTTATGATGTATGATTGCGGTAAGGTGCAGTTCATAAATGAAGGGTTGGTATCGTGTATTTTTTAGTTCTCTATTTTTAATTGAAAGTGGTATTTCATGAATATGAATTATATATATATATATATGAATTATAACATTAATTTAAACATTTTTATATTTTAATATTATGCATTTAAATATTGACCGCTTACGTGTATAAATTATTGAAATTTCAAATTTATAGATAGAATAAAAAGCACTTAGATTACCAAAACAAAAGAAATGTATAATTATTATTATTATTATTATTAACAATTATTAAATCACTTTTAACTCTGTAAGAGGTTGTGCATAAATTCAGT